>JAQGBT010005570.1:0-14070 GCA_034698585.1 Disparrhopalites patrizii
GGGCGGGGGCGGGGAGAAGCCAAGGGATGTTGGGGGGTGCGGATGATGATGCGGGGGTTGAGCTCCGTGAGCGACGATGGAGGTCAAGTTGGCGTACATGGCGGCGGGGTTCCCGGCGGGGGACAACTTCTGGGAGGGTCCAGAAGTCCCCCCGTGGTGACGGGTGAAAGCGGAATTTCCCGAAGCGGCGGCGGCGACGGCGAACTCCCGGAAGTGACGGTGTTGTTCTAGTAGGTCGGGCGGAGGATGGGGGAGGAGACTGGGGGTTTTGCCGTCTAACGGTGTACTTCCGGGGGGGTGGCCGTGGTGGTGGTGGTGGGAGATGAGGTCACTGATGGTCATCAGGGATGACTGTGAGTACGGGATCGTGGGGAAAGCTTCCATGGGAGTAGAACGGGGCAAGGTGATTTATTTTATGGCTCAACAATTATTTTGGTGAAATACGGGAATTTCGGGGCTGAATTCGGTTTTTTTTTCGTCCGAATTCTGTTTTTTTTGCTGATTGAATCCTCTTTTTTTGTAGTCAATTAAGCGTTTTCTGGCTCAACACTTTTTCTGGTTAAACACGGAAATTTTGCGTCCGAATCCGGCTTGTTTTGCTGATCGAATCCGGTTTTTTGTGGTGGTCGAACTTCCTTGTTTTTGGAGTCAATTGAGATTTTTCTGGCTCAACACTTATTCCGGTTAAATACGGAAATTTCGCGTGCAAATCCGACCTTTTTCTCTGATCGAATCAAGATTTGTTTTGTGATCGAATTCTCTTTTTTTTTTGTAGCGAATTCAGATTTTTCTGGCTCAGCACTTATTTTGGATATTTGTACGGAATTTTTGCATACAAATCCGACTTTTTTTGCTGATCGATTCCGTTTTTATTCGACCGAATCAAGATTTATTTGTGATCGAATTCTCTTTTCTTGTATTCAACTCCTATTTTGCTGTTGCCGAATGTCTTTGTTGTAGCACAATAATACAAGGATTTTTTGTCTGTTAATTCACACTTTTGGTATATTTACTGATCAAAAGTTAAATTTTTCCTTGCCGTCATAATTTCCATAATAGATTTCGTGTCCCATTAACTTATTTGTTAATTCGTACGCAATATTGATTCAAACCTAATTGCGCTGTCAATCTTGCAACATTTAGTTTAGTGAGAAAATAATCCAATTATTTTAATGTCCAAACATGTATAATTGAAATTATTTTTGTCCTTCAGTTCTTTTTTTTGTCCCTCAATTTAATTTTGTCCTTAAAATCTCAACCTTAATTTCCCCCATAAAAATTCACTGGTAAAAACATTTCAAGGACAAGAACATTTCCAGTCACTCACTATCAACAGGTTTTCCTTGCTTTTTGTTCCTCCGTAATTAATTCCAATTTGTCTTTCCCCAACACACCCCCCAGCGTCTCAATGTGCCCCAACGTCTCCAGGAAAACACTGATATTGGCCTAGACTTCTCCCGGGACAAATGTGTGTCCTATAAATCTCCTTTTATTTAGTCGCCCCAGCACTTTCCGATATACACCCGGAGAATTGTGGGAGAGGAAGGAAGATTGGAGGAGATAAGAGGGATATGCCAGAGAGAGACAAAGAGACGGAGGATGTTGCCAGAGGAGCGGGAGTGCTGGGAATGAGGATTGTTTTCGGATTGAAGGGACTATTAAATCCCCGGGAACGTGCGAGGGTTAAAACATTCCCTTATTGGAACTACAGGGAGAGAAGGAGAGAAAGAGAAAGAGGATTTTTCCCCCACAGTTTTTATTTGATGTGGCTTGACGTGGGCCGCCTCCTCTGTTACGCGGGGCAGGGGGGAAGCCTTAAAGCTGATAATCGGCCGGAGAGAGAGCAAATTTGGAGAGAGACAGAGAGAGAGAGAAAGGGAAAGAAAGAAAGACAGAGAGCGAGAGAGAGGCTCTTGTATGAAAGCACGAGATCTCTCTTTAGACTTGTGAGTCTCGCCGTATCCAGTGAGACCCGACCAGATTCTCGGTGTGCATCGCGCGTGTGTTCCAGGAAAGTCCAGCATCCAGCCGGGTGCTCGGGGAAGGCTTCCAGCCCTCCCAGCCAACCAGGTAGCTAGTCCCTCCTTCCTGGGCTTTCCTTTCACCCTTCCAGTCTCTTCCACATCTCTCTCTCTCTCTTTCTCTCTCTCTCATTTGTTCTCCTTTTCTTTATCTCTTCCTTTCTCTCTCTCTCTCTCTTTCTTTATTCAACTCTCTTGTATATTCTCTCGCTATCTCTTGCTTGTTTCTCTTGCTCTTGTAATTTCTCTTTATTCAATCTCTGTCTTTCTCTTTACTCCTTCTCTCTTCCCCCCCTCTCTCCGTTTCTATCTTCATTCTCTATCTCTCTTTTTTTCTCTCTCTCTCTCTCTTTCTATCTCAATTCTCTCTCTCTCCAATTCTATCTGTATTCCCTCTCACTGTCTTTCTGTCTCTCCAAATTCTATCTGTAATACCTCTCACTGTCTCTCTCTGTCTCTGCCTTTATTCTCTCTCTCTCTTTCCATCTTTATTCTCTCTTTCTCTCTTTCCATCTTTATTTTCTCTCTCTCCTTGTTTCTGTCTTTATCATTCTCTCGCTCACTCTCTTTCTCCATTTCTTCATTTGTAGACTCTCTCTCTGTTTCTCTTTCTCCATTTCTTCATTTGTAGACTCTCTCTCTGTTTCTCTCTTTCCATTTCTTCAGTTGTTCTCTCTCTGTTTGTCTCTTTATTCCTTCTCTCAATCTCTCTCTCTCTGTTTCTCTTTTTAGTCCTTTTAACGAGAGAGAAAGAGTTCCCTGTAATCTTCTATTATATACACTTCGCACTTCGCTTTTATCTGATTTTTCTCTCTTCTTTCTTTGCCTCTCTGTCTCTATTTTATTCCTGATCTCTCTCTCTCTCTCTGTCTTTGCAATCTCTTGCCCTGGATAGTCTTTCTTTCAGTTTTTTCTTCAACTCTTCCGCTTTCTCATATTGTGCCCATCCCCTTGCGTCTCTCTACAACAACCCTGAAGGGAAGTAGAGAAAATGTTGTTACAGGAAAAAGTTGTTATATTGAAAATAAAATATGTACTTTACATACAGGCAGGGCAGAAAAAATAATGTTGTTATATAGAAAAGTTGTTATACAGAGACTCCTCTGTACTGGTCTGGCCTTCTTGATCTCCCTCGTTGCCACTTTCTGTTGTGTTTTGTCCTTTATTGTCAATTCAACCCGAGCCACGGCCTTTCCTTCTTGACAAGAGAAGGAAAAGACATTTGAAGACGAGAGGAAATATGTATTTTTATTTTGTCGACCCACGACATGCAAAACCGCAAAATAGACTCCTTTATCTTGGCCCAAGTTATACGAAATGAAGAATTTAAAGAGCTCGTTTACGGGAGGAGATTGTCTCCTCCATTTGTGGCTATAATGTCCCGTATTTCAGCCCTTTATTTCCCTCAGCAGATTAGGAGGGACGAAGCCACAACTTATGGAAATTATTTGCCTGCCAGACAACTTTTCCCCGGCACCAATTAGGCTCTTAAATCATGATGGAGACAGGAAGTTCTCTCGGTAGATGAAAGCCTCTCTGTTTATATAAATCCTTAATTACTACCAGGAGTTTTTCGACATTGAAACGGAATAAGAATTCTGTTGCTGGATTTTTTTGGGGGGAAAAAAATGAGGTGAATATTGCCATGCTCAAGAATATTGAAGGATAAGTCGGGTGGCAAAGGTTGAAGGGGATCCCCTGGAGGAGAGCGTGAGTGCATAGTGATAATCGGAATGATAATAACAACAATTCCATGAGAGGAAAAAGCACACAAGACTGGAGAAATGTTTTGTGGGCGGGGGAAGGGGAGAAAGGCATTTTGGGTGAGGATTGTGGTGGTTTTATTATAGAGAGAAAGACTGAGAGAGAAAGAGAGGGAGAGAGAGAGAGAGAGCGAGAATGAGAGAGATGATGAGTGTATCACGTTAAGGGAATTAGATTGAGCGACGGTTAGATTAGTCAAGTTAGAGGGAATCCCAAGAGGAGGATCGTGGTCTTCCCCACAAGACTTTTGCGTGTGTGTAGTAGAAGTGCGATGAGGCTAATTCAATTGTCTCGCACCACAAACTCGACTAGTGAGGAACGTGCTTGGGAAGCCCAAAATGTCTTGCGGGATGAGCGAGATAAGCCTCGGAGTTAATAGTGCGTGCTCCCTTAAGTTTGTCCACTCCCTCTCTCCCTCTCTTCCTCTCTGTCTCTCTCTTGCACTCTCTCTCTCCCTATTTTTCTCTCTCACTCTCACTCCATCACTCTCTCTCTGTCTGTCTCTCTATAATATCTTATTTCCACTTTCCACTCTCTCTCTCTCCCTACATATGTACATAGCATTTTGAGCTGCTTTCTTCTCTTTTTCTCTCTACTTTTCCCCTTTCTATTTTCTTATCCCTCTGTTTTTATTTCTCTTTCCATTTCAGTAACACCTCTTTTTTTTCTCTCTTCGTCTCTATTTCTCTCTGTTTCTACTTCCCTTTTTTCCTCTCTCTCTCTCTTTCTGTTTTTTAATCTCTGTCTGTCCGATTCTCTCTCTGTTGCTTTCTCCTCCTCCGTCTCTCTATCCATTTCCCGTTTCATTACTGTCTTCTGCCGTATTTCTCTCTGTCTCCATGTCACTGTTTCTCTGTCTTTCTCTGTTGCTTCGTCTCTGCCGCTCTCTCTTTTTTTGTCTCTGTCTCTTCATATCTGTCAATCTCACTTTCTCTCTCCCCTTTGCTATCGTTCTCTTTCTCCTCTCTCCCTCCTTCGTTTTCACCTCTGCCAACTATGTCATCTCACTCCCTTTTGCTACCTTCGGTCTTTGCGTCTCGGAATTTCTCTCGCGTGCTCCTCTGTCTGTCTCGCCTTCCTCGGTCTTTTTGTCTCTTTATGGTCTTCCTTGTCTGCGGCTCTTCCTTTCTGGCTATTCCTCCGTCAACCTCTCTTTTTAACTCTTTACATCTGTCATTCCTTCTTCCGCTCTCACTTCGAATATCTCTTTCTTCTAATTTGTTCCTGCCCTTTTGTTTTCTCATTTTCTCCCTAACATTTGTCGTGTCATCCCCACTTGCGTTTATTATTTCCTTCTTGTCGCCTCTTTAGCTCTCTTGTCGTCTCTTCCCCGTCCTTTTTCGTCTCTTTCTTTATTTTGCTTTCTTTTCATCTCTTTTGCTCTCTTGTCATCTCTTTCCCTTCCATTCTCGTTGTCTCGTTGTCTCGTATTCTCCAGCTTCGTATCTCGCGCTCCTTCAACTTGTATGGCTCTTCTGTAAGAATTGCTCCTTGGCTTTCTCCCTTGCCCGCCCTACGTCCTCCTCAGAAGTTGGCACATCTCCTTTAATACTATTACTTCTCCTTCTCTTCCCCGCATTTACACCTAATTTGGTATGTTATTCTTCTCAATCACGTCCCATTGCTCACACTCCAGATTTCAATCCGTTTTATATGTAATGTATACAGGGTGGATTCTTGGAACTTGCAGCCAGTCCAACTCCATCTCCAATTGCGACGGCACAACAGGAATTATCAATTGAATGGTTCATCTGAAAATACTTTTGTTGCAACCAAATATAAATCAAATGCAGTCGACCCTCCGTATAATGGGGCTTCCTAAAACGGTTTCCGCTCTATAACGGTGTTTACCCGCCCGAGAGATTTAGTATGATAATTTTACTCTCTATAGCAGTTGTATCTATCACCGTTTTTTCTCCATAACTTGGAAATTTTGAATCTCCCACCATTCAGCCTCTCTCCCTATAACGATTTTAGGCCACGCCGTCGCATACTTGTCTCTCTGTAACGGTTTTTGCATTAGCTTTGAATCCCCTGCCGTTTAGCCTTCTTCTCTATAATGGTCTTAGGCCACGCCTTCGCATATTTTTGTCCCTATACCGGTTTTTCTTGAATTTGGAATCCCCCAACATTAAATGTTTTTCTCTGTTACGATCCTGTACTATTCCTTACCGGTTATTCTCTATAACGGTTACATGTATAGATGCTTTTTGCTAAACCGCTCAAGAGAAAGTCGACTGTATACAATCTTCGTGTGGACGACCTTTGTGTGAAATTATGCTTGTCATACAAGCAAATGCAGTGGAGTCTCTCTATAACAAGCCTCTTTATAAAAACATTTCTGTGTAACAACATTGTTGTTCCAGCCCTTCGTACATGTAAGGTGCCTGTTTAATGTTCTATATAACAATATCTCCTTGTACAGTGGAGTCTATGTAACAACTCCGAATACCAGGGCGAAAAATATTGTTAAAGGGAAAAAGTGTTATATAGAACATTAAATATGTAGGTACTTTACATGTACGAAGGGCGGAAAAAATATTGTTGTTATATAGAAATGTTGTTATAAAGAGACTTGTTACAGACACAGAGAGACTCCACTGTAACAGTATTTCCCTGTTTTTCGTCCTTCCGTTCAGAGTTGTTATATACAGTTGACTTTTCCTATAAGAGCACTTTATCTACAATATCAGTGCTGAATCCCCCCTACAGCTTCACCATGTAAAGTGAGTTCTCTATAAGAGCACTCCCTATAACAGGAGTTACTCTATAACAGCCGGGTGTTTTCTTCCCTCGCTCACATTCCTCGATTCCTCTCACTATCACAACACTTTCTTCCTATAAGAGCATTAGCGCCTAAGTCAGGTATCCCTTCAACATGAACTTTTCTCTACAACAGCACGGGAACACTATACCAGCAAAATGTTATTATTTTCTCACTAAAATGTAAATATTTACGCCCAATTGTGTAAATATTGTTAGAATTTGGAAAATGATCAAAGTTAAGCCTGAAAATAATCTTAATTAATTCATAGTAATATTTTTTTAATAATGATCAGATACCAGGAGTTCGTTTATAAGAGCACTTTGTCTGGTGCAGATAGGGTGCTGTCCACATATTCGAAATGGAATTCGTTAATACAGTGCCTTATTGGAGCCACCCTGTACATAGGCAGATCCGTATGGGGCATGAATAGAATGTTTAGAGAAGCCAAGCTCATTCGCATTCCGCCCACAAGGCCCAAAAGTGTTATGAGAGAGGATGAAGCAAGCCACAGCTTTTGTTCAGCTCCATTAAACCCCGCTCATCCAATATTTGCATCACGCTCCGAACCTCTCAGACGTTCACATAAGGCCAAAGGACAAGCCAAATTGCGTGGGTAAAGAGGAGCAGAAGACCCTCATTACGTCTTTGTCCCATTTGTATCCCGTTGGCCCAGGAATTACATTAACATTATTGTGTCCATACCACAATTGTTAGGACATTTTGTTCAACCGAGAAAAATAATAATAAAAAATGTCCCAATAGAAAATAATTGGGAGCCTCCCCCACAATGCATATGGGGATTGTTAAAAAACGGGATAACTGATAATATTAATATGTAATATCGAACAGAATTTCTGTAGAAGGGACAATGCGCCCGTGAATGTGTTCTAAGGGAGCTTATGATAATAAACATATGTGAAAGAGCCCAGTTTTTAAACAGAATTGTCCTCGGAGCGGTCAACAGTCGCTCGTGAAAGGACCTTCTGTTTCCTTTCGGGCTCACCCTCTACATTGCTGCAGCGTAAATAAAAGGGACATAAATTAGGCACGTGTAAAATATTAGGGTGTCTATTATAAAGGGGTGTCTAGTGTCTACATAATGGGTCCTACATGGACCCTCTCACATATTATGGGTCCTTCGGACAATGTGCACAGATGATCACAATGAGTCCACCTCATTCCCTCCGCTCTGGGGGCTCCTCCTCACGGCAAAGAGAGGGAGGGAGGAGAACAGCCAGAGGGAAATTGGAGAGAGAGAAGAAGGAGTGCAAATGAGAGAGAAATGATGAAGATTATACAAAACAATGAAGAGAGCGAGGAAAATGAATTTAAAGTGAAAGAAAAGGCTACAGCGGGTCCTCTTGCTAAATAATATGTAGTGGACTGTCTCTATAACTGCCTTATAACAACTTTTCTCTATAACTTAATTTTTCGGCCCTTCGTATATGTAGTGCACATATAAAAAGTTCCAAAGAAAAACGGCTTTTGCCCTTCCCTTCAAGGTTGTTATAGCGAAAGTACACTGTAATAAGTATGCCGCTTGTGAGTAAGTCAGATAGTTTAATTATCATTATAATTAATAATGTAAGATGAATCTTGCGTATTTCTGCCATGCTGATTGCTATGCAAATAATAAATTGCATGGCTTGTTGACTTGTCCACTGAATGACTATAGCAATGCTGACTTATTCTTATTACGGCTTATTTCTATGGAGCCTCTCTATAACAAGTCTATTTACAACTACATTTCTCGGTAACAAGTAACAACATTATTTTTCCAGTCCTTCGTACATGCAATGTGCGTATTTAATGTTCTATATAACAACTTTTTCCTGTAACAATATTTTTCGCCCGTCCCTTCAGAGTTGCTATATACATACACAGAGACTCCACTCTATTATGAGCTTATGATTTACAGGTATATATAAGACATTTGCACTATAATGATGATGGAGAATATATGTACAGTGGACTCACGCTATAGCAACCCTGAAGGGAAGGGCGAAAAAGGTTGTTATATGGAAAAGTTGTAATATAGAACATTTAATATGTACACTACAAATACGAAGGGCTGAAAAATGAAGTTGGTATAGAGAAAAAGTTGTTATAGAGAGCGTCCACTGTATCTAGATAGAAAATGGTGAATATTAGCAGAAACGGCCAAAATATGTATTTTAGTTCCAAATACTAATTGCACAATGCAAATACACACGCATATTTTATAATTAAACATTATCAATTGAATTCGGCTTAAATTCGGAACACAAATTACAAATTAGAAAATACATCAGCAGTTAGTAATGTATGTATTTGAATACGTATTTTAATTCAAAATACAAATAAATGTATTAAAAATACTTATCATAAGCGTTCATTTGTATTTTAGAGCGCAATCAAAAAATTACAAATTGTATTTTGCCTTGGTGCACTTTTATTAAGTTACAAAATGCAGCAAATTACTTCCAAAAAATCCCGTGTATTTAAATACAAATTACAAAATACATGTAGAAAATACCTGTATTTGAAAATACAATTACAAAATACAAACATGTATTTAAAATACGCATTTCAAACGCATACGTACAGAAGTAAATACGTGATAGTGAGGGTACGCAGAGAAAAGAAGAGGAAAACAGTAAGAAAGGAGAATAGAAATTCGATTTAGAGAAATCCAAATTTGAGAAAACAGACAAAGCGTACCTAAATTTCAAGCCACGCGCACACGCAATTGGGAAAAAAAGAGAAGGATGAAAAAAGAAATAGAGAAAAACATCAAGAGATAGGTATATCTCTATAGATTTTAAGATTAAAAGGTACAGACAAAAATAAATTGACTAAATTTGGAGCCCCACAATTGTCACTGTCCGTATGTCATTGGAATTGACCATGCAGGGAGAAAAAATCCCTGGCTTCATTGTCTTGTTTAAATGCAATCACTTCCTCGTCCGTATGTTCACTTTTCTTGATGACTCTCGTCTGTGTGCCAGAGCATTTATGGACGTACAAGGGGATGAAGCCTGTGTCTAAATACACACATGGAAGGCATACCCCACAGGGTGAAAGCCTTTGTCCTCCCGAGGATCCAGGGACTCGTCTAAATCTAATGAAAAACTCACCATATTCATGAACAGGAGCGGGAGAGAGGGATGATATATATATATATATAGAGAGAGAGAGAGAGAGAGGTACAAAAGAGAGAGACGGAGAGAGAGACTCCTTTGTCGTCTCTTCACTCTCCTCTCTCTGTACATACCCAACAGGTCTTGGGGGAGAAGTGGTGGCAAAAGTACATTGTTAGTCCCTTGTAATGCAGAATGGAGGCAAAATGTGCCATATGGCTCGTCCAAATCCCTTTTTTCCCCGTTTTCCACTTGTCAACGTGTCCAGAGGGGGGAGGGAAGACCTGCTTCATTTACAGTTCATCAAGTGCGTATATGCGATTCCAGGGAAAAAATATGTTTTTCTTGCCGCTATATACATATATGAATATGGATGGTATCAATTGCTATCATGGCTCCGGATACTGGGGTCTTGCAGAAAATAATGGGCTTTTAAATATTTCCTTGGCCCTACGGAGACCCGATTTGGGCATGGACATGACACATGCATTTCTGTTGTCTCTCCTATATGCAGTCCATGTGTCTGCATATCGTCATGTGTGACCATTGAGAGAGGAATATTCAGAAGTCAGAATAAGGCTTGAAATTTGTTTTCCCAAAAACTTCGCTCGCTATACTCGTTTATTGTCTAATTTAATGAGCTCTGCCAGGATCCGAAATTGTGTTACTAAATAATGCTTGCTATATTGACCAATTTTTGTCCAAGTTTCAATTTATCTTTTACTCGTAAAAATCCCGCTCCACATCAGATTTGTGTATAGAAAAAACCTATTGCGGAAGCCAAATGCATTTTCTTGCACACATTTTTTGATTCTTGAGCAAACGTTTTTATTCTTGCACAAATGTTAGTATTCTTGGGCAAACGTTTTTATTCTTGCACAAATTATTTTGATTCTTGCACAATTTGTTTTAATCTTGCACATTTTTTTGTATTCTTGCACAATTGTTTTGATTCTTGCACAAATTATTTTGATTCTTGCACAATTTGTTTTAATCTTGCACAATTTTTTTATTCTTGCACAATTTTTTGTATTCTTGGACAAACGTTTTTATTCTTGCACAGTTTTTTTTGATTCTTGCACAATTTTTTTATTCTTGCACAGCTTTTTTGATTCTTGCACAATTTTTTTATTCTTGCACAATTATTTTTATTCTTGCACAAATTGTTTGATTCTTGCGCAAATTTGCTTATTCCTGCACAATTGTTTTGATTCTGGCACAATTTTTTTTATTCTTGCAGAAATTTTTTTACTCTTGCAGAATTTTTTTTATTCTTGTTCTTGCCCAATTTGTGTATTATCAAACAAATGTTTTTGTTCTTTATAAATACTTTCCGACACTCTAACTGAAATACTAAAGTGCAAATTTTCTCAAATGCCCCCTGCAAATTTCGGGAAGTGGTGAGCAAATAATGGCATTGGCACGACATAGAATGAACAAAACAAACACGATCGAAAGTGAATAGAAAAGGCTAAATAGACAGGGATATAATTCCTGACAGCAAAGAAATTTGCTTCGGTCCAAAAACCTGGCGGAAAGAAGGGATTCGTTACGGTAAACAGCAGACTATTAGCTCCGAGAATTGAGTTGTATGTACTCGGAATGCATGTGGACATGTTGAAACAACCGGAGGGTCCCATCATATTTGCTTATGTATTTATTCACCCACATTGAGACAGGCACAGCAAAGATTTTTTTTACAATCCCACAAGAGATCAGAGATTATATTTGGGGATGATCATCCAAGCAACAACTTCAGAGTGCACGCGGCGATGCCTATTATAAGTCGCGTGCCGACACAGTTTCCCCCGTCACCGCTCCGGCAAAATCATCATCCCATAGAAACTCAAAATAATAATTATGGCTATAAAGTATAAAGCATTTAATTGAACGGTAGTGAGGGAAAAAAGGCTTTCCACTCTTTTGGTGTCGTACATGGTGAAAGCAAGATGACAAAATGGAAAACAAGGGAAATATTAGGATATTAAAGTCACAATGCGGCAGGGGACGTCCATGGCTAATTGAGACGCAAGGGGTTGTGACGAAGCCGTATGAAACCATGGACTATGCCCGTGTCGGTAGCTATATCAAATCAATTCCGGAGATAAATATCTCTCCAATCCCGACATGACTTCGTGGGAAAGTTAGAGCGCAAGACAGAATGTGCCATTGCTCTCAATTTGCCTTCAGAAAGACAATTTATGGTCCACTCCAGCCTTTGTATGCGTTAGCCATTCAGAAAAAATAGCCTAAAATGAAATAAACAAAATTTCGATGAAGCCGGGGAAAGTTTTTTTAGTGCAAACAGGTAAAGAATTCCTTTGAACGGTCAATTTTTGACAATTTTTTAATGAATTAAAATGGAATTAACGTGTCATCAGGAAATACATATACAGTGGACTCTCGCTATAACAACCCTGAAGGGAAGTTCAAAAATGGTTGTTATGTTGAAAAGTTGTTATATGGAACATTTAATGTGTACTTTTCATATACGAAGGGCTGAAAAATATAGTTGTTATGGAGAAAAAGATGTTATAAGGAGAGTTGTTATAGAGAGAGTCCACTGTATGCCAAATAAAGCAGTCTTTGGAAGAGAAAATTAGAGGATGTTCATGATGAAAAATAGGAAAAGATTATAGTCTTGATTATAGGCCAATTCATATGGAATTTTTTTTATTTGTTTTATACTCGTACTCACGAGAAAGGGCGACAAATCCGTCAAAGTTTTTTTTAATTTGCACAGAATAAATATGAATCTGGTCCCATTCTAATGTGTTTCGCAGGGAAGGAATTAATATTCTAATTAAAACACGTGTTTTTACAAATTATGAATACAAATTTAAATTTCGGATATCTTAAATATGAATTCACATTCCAATACAATTTTATTCAAATATTCAGACATATAAATACGTAAGTATATCCAAATACTTTTCAAATATTAAAAAAATATATTTTTAATTCAATATGGCATGATTTGTAGCTTGAAATAAACCCAAACTCAATAGAGACAAAATTATGAATTGAATGTGCAACTCTGATTTTGCAAAAATTGATGTTTTTACGGACGAAATAGTTATATTACTGCCAATTGAAAAAATCATTGTTGTAATATGTACCTTGATTTTGCCAGCAAAAAAACTTGCTCGAAGGCGGGACTGAGAAACATAATGAAAGAGTTTTCGAATACCAATGAAGTATCGGAAAAATGTCAACTTTTTGATACGAATTTGAATTTCGAATGTATTTGCAATTATAAATTCCAATTCAAATATTTTTTATGGGGATACTAATTCCAAATGAAATACTGAAAAATAAGAATATAATTCCGATTTGAATTCGAATGCCGATTTCTGTATCTAATATGTCGTGTGTATCTGTGTATCAGCATTGAACAAACATAACTCCAAAATATTTCATCTTACCCCCGCGCCATCTAAAAATCATATTTGAAAGCAATTCCTATAAGTATATCTATACATGAAATTCTGTACTGATGTAAAGCAAAGTTTAAAAAAAAAAACGTTGGCCCAATAAAGGACTTTTCCATTATTTTTGATTCGAAATTCATTGTTTAAAAATCTGGGCTACATGCAATTCTTATTGCTCTTCTACTGCCAGCATGATTATTCATCACATTCCAGTTATTTCATTGTCTTTTCAACAGTTAATCTCATGGTTCATGGTTCAATGCAATAATGATATCCGAAGGTTCGCATTTACAATGGACATTAATAACGGCAGTAAAGGGGAAGAGGGGCGTTTGCGAGGGCACGCATGTGTAACATATGTATATCAACTGAGGAAAGTATTGGATTGAGCAATCCACAATTTCGTAGGTCATATGAGGGTGACATTACATTGCCAATCGTTCAAATACATTTTCCCTGGTTTTATGTGAATTTTCTTTGTAATAATGGCATCAATATACAAAGCTGCTTTTATAGCACATGTCATACTTTCTGCCATTGTGTCAAACAACAGAAGGGACGATTACAGATTTTAAGCTTATTTCTTTGCCCTTTAAAGCCAACATAAACTGGATAGTGATTGCGTCTGAATAAGGTTGATACCACCACTATACAGTTGACTCTCACTATAACAGCAATCTGGGATCCCCCCGAGAGCTTTATCAAGTGAACGGCTCCTTCTATAAAAGCATTTGGTATAACAGCACTTTGCCTATATGTAACAGCAGGGTTTTCCCTTCCCTAGACCACATTTCACTCACTATAACAGCATTCAAATAAGATCAAATACCCCTTTAAAATTAACTTTTTATCTGTAATAACACTTCAACTATAAAATATCGCAATTTCATAATTTTTTCAACAAAAATTCTTCATTTTGGGAAAATTGCGTAAATATTGAAATCATCTATTAAATTATCAATACTATA
>JAQGBT010005571.1:0-14067 GCA_034698585.1 Disparrhopalites patrizii
CTTTCTCTTGATTTTTCCCTTTCTTTGTTTACTTTCTCTTGATTTTTCCCTTTCTTTGTTTACTTTCTCTTGATTTTATCGTGACTTCGTTTGCTTTTTCTTTATTTTCCCTGCACTTTTTTCTTGTTTTATTCGCCTGCCGATTTGTTAATCTAGTTGTCTTTTTACTTCAAAGTGACTCTCGGCCTCTCTCTTTTGTTTTGACGAAGATCGCTTTGCCATTGTCTGGTTTTCTCTGCGGTCTGCTTTGCTCTCTCTAGGCATGTTCTTGAATTTTTTAGGTCTCTCTTACTACCTTTGACTATGTTGTCTCTTTCTGTTAGTTCGTTTTTCTCTTATATTTGCCCCTTTTCTCTCACCCTGGACTCAAAAATTCTTCTGTCAAACATTCATTCCCTCCCCGTTTGCTTTCCCCGCACGTGTGTGCCTTTGTAGCCTTGTGCCTCCTTCCTCCGAGTGATACCTGAGGGAATTCAGTCCCATTAAACATTTTTTTCCTGGGAGTGAAAGAGAGAGCTATGTGAGGGGGAATTTTTGGGAAAAGAAGGGAACAGCTAGAGAGAGAGAGAGAGAAAGCAGTGAGAGATTACCAGAGATGTCATTTGACATTTGCGGTCTAAGTTGATTCGGTTTTTAACGATTTTCTCCTCTTCCTCGGGTCTCCTCTCCAAAGCTTTTTGTAGCTCCCCATGAAGTACGTCCAGAGTCACTGCCGCCACTTGTGTTGGTAAATAAAGTTGGGGATGCCCCGTTGAAAGTCATTACGGGATCGCATTTGGGAGAGAAGAACCTCCCTGTCGTTCCCATGAATTCTATGTAGCATAGAGAAAGGATTTAAATTTGTTTTTCCCGTTCAAGATCCCGGGAATTTCGTTTAACGGCCAAGTGTTTGTAATTATGTATATAATAAGGCTTATGTTCTGCGGTATTACTCTAATGTAATAATTGCAAGACGCTCTCCTCTCTCTCCCATGCTTTGTAATACGGAATTAAAACTAACTGCAAGAGACTTGCCTGTGAAGGAGATACGGAGATTCGGGGTGAGTTTAAATGAGAGTTCACGGGAAAAGTACAAACTGGATGTGGGTCGTTCTTGGAAATGATAGATGTATGTTTCTACATATATGCATATGTATGTATGTGTATATATGTACATATGCATGTATGTGTATGCCCGAATGATGAGGAGACGCAGTTACCTTTTAAACACTGCCAGGAGGCCGAAGGGCTTTGGCATTTAAAATGGGGTAGAGGGAATTATTAGGGGACTTTACGGAGGGAACTTTTCAAGTGTGGAATGGGAAAGGGTTAAACACAGACCATGTCACGGTGAGGCAAAGGGAAACCGGAGGAGGACGAGTCGAGAGGAAGAAGAGGAAGAGAGATGAGATGAAAGTCCAAATGAGAATGTAAAATTGGGTTGTCAGTCAAAGAGAGCCGTATGTGTGTTGCTCTTGATTAAAGAGCCCCCTTGCTGCTCCTCGGGAATGAGATGCCAATAAAATGTGATTATATACTTCGTCTCTCTCTTTCTGTCTCTCTCCGTCTCTTCGCCCTCTCTCTCTCTCTCTCTTTCACTCTATCTTCCTCTCCCATCTCAGGCTTCTTATTTTGAAACTTACACCGTCTTCACGCTGGTACTTTTTCCTCTCCACTATCTCTCGGTTTTAGTTTCCCTCATTCGGCGTCTCCCTTTTTCTGTCTCGCTCTCTCTCTCCCTCTTCCCTGGAGGGACAGGAAAAATGTGAGTTTAAGTAGTTTTTATTTGTTATGTCTGTATCCAGTTTTCTCTTGAGGACACGTGAGTATTATTTAGTGTATTTTTTATACCCCGTCCTCACAAATGACGGAAAAGACTTTTTAAACATTTTTTGTGTGCGTAAAGATTTTCTGGGAAAAAATGGTAGCCATATTTTTTGCGAGAGTTGGTTTGTGTCGTTTGTCGAGTTTCCTTCGTACTTGGAATTTGCGAGGAAATAGCTGACGGCTGTGAAAGGAAGGAAGTTGTAGTTTGCTCTTGTTCCATGGAAATATGACTGACTCAGCTCTCCAGCGCTTTCCCTGGGACTTCCCCTTGTTTGACTCAACCTTGTAGAATTTTGTGGGACGGGGCTGTCGGAAATAGGCAAGTGGGTTTTAAACCGGAGAAATCCGGGTGTGTCACTATTTATGCGCATTTAGTTGTGCCAGGAGGACGGAAGGAATAGGAGGAGTGATTATTATGGCAGTTTATATTGTACGGAGAAAACATTTCGGTAGCATGACTACGGGAGAAAATTCGCGGAACTACCGTTTTCGTACGGACCTTGTTGCGTCAAATGGCAGTGTACCCATAGGTACGTTTATACATGTATGTATGTATACTTATGTATAACGTTGTTGTGAGTCCACAACATATAACGTGCTTGGAATTACCCGGAATGGAGTTTAATTGAATTTTCGCAGAAGTGTTTTGTAACGCAGAAGTCACGTCGAGTGAGGGAAGAGAGAACGAATGAGTTGAGACAGAGAGGGAAGGACAAGGCTAGTGCTAAAAAAGAGAGTAAATAAAGTAAATAAAGACGTAAAAGACAATTCCCACTATGAAGATAAAAACCATCGCAGAGGAAATGCAACGAGAGAACTGAAACAGAAAGAAAAATAAGAGAAGAAAGAAAGGGGAAAAGAGACGAAGAGCTAAATGGAAATTAGAGAAGAAAGAAAGGGAAAAGAGACCAAAGGAAAATGGGAAAAGGAAAGGAAAATGGAAAATGGAAAGATCAAAAGGAAATTTTAAAGAGGAAAAGGAAAATGGACAAAGAAAAAGGAAAATTGAAAGGGAAGAAGGAAGATTGAAAAATAAAGAGAGAAAGGGAAAAACACTGAGAGAAAACAAAATAGAAACAACCGGCTGAGGGAGAAGGGGAAGAAGGAAGATTGAAAAAGAAAAAGAGAAAGGGAAAAAACACTGAGAGAAAACAAAATAGAAACAACCGGCTGAGGGAGAAAAGGCAAGCGCAACTAGAAAGAGATAGAAAAGCGGAAAAGGAAAAATTAAATGATTATAAGAATGTGTTGGATAAAAAAGCGCACACTGAAAAGGGAAAAAGGGGGAAATAAAATGATTAAGAACGTATTTAAAAAACGCAAAATGAAAAATGAAAAAAGGGAAAAAGAAAAATGAAAAAAATGAAAAATAGAAAAATGGAGAAAAAGGGAAAATAGAAAAATGAAAAAAAGGGAAAATAGAAAAATGGAGAAAAAGGGAAAATAGAAAAATGGAGAAAAAGGGAAAATAGAAAAATGAAAAAAGGGGAAAATAGAAAAATGGAGAAAAAGGGAAAATAGAAAAATGAAAAAGAAAGACAAAAGGGGAAAGAGGAAATATAGAGAGAGAGAGAATAAAGAGGAACTGCACAGAATGAAATGAGGAAACGACAGAGAAAGGCGGGAAAAATCGAAAGTGAGAATAGAACAAGAAAGGAAAATGGCGGAAATGGATAAGACTGGAAGACGAAAGAAAAGACAGTAGATGGAAAGAAGAAATAAATCAAAATTGGATGAGTGATAGGCCCGAAAAAAATGACGGAGGGCCGTGAACATAAGGATAAAACATACATACATTCATAGGAAAAATGCAGAAAATAGGTCTGGAAGCGAGAAAGTAAAAAGTGGGAGAAAGCGGATATTACCAATTGTAATTTAGTGGGTATGCCACACCAAGAAGGAACCCAAGTTGGTTTGAGAACCGAGAGAGAATCGTATTCAATGGACTATGAAATGTGATTACGTATTAAAATCTTCTAATTTCATTAAATCCCCCTCTTCCTCCCCTCCTACAGACGCTGCCTAGACGACCGACCACAGCGGTGGTTTTTGGGACCATGGGAAATGTCATACTAAAGTAATTTTAATAACTCTCCCCTGCTTTGTCCTGTCCCCAATACTTTGGCTGGTCCCAGAGAAACACCATCGGGTCAGGCCAATAGAATCCCGCAAATAATTAATCACGCTCCAATTTTCTAGGGCTTTCCCCTCTTTTAAATAGTTCAGGAGACAACTAACGGGGAAATTAGTAATCTTTCCCACGTTATTTGACAAGTAGGACGTGAATTCTCCGGAGAAGAAAAAAAATATTGAAGGTTGTATTTTCCTAAGAGAAGATTGCTCCAGGACGTTTTGGAAGGGGCTCAGGCACGGGCGTAAACGGCTACGTAAGGCCTCTGAATGTTATTTAATTTCCTGTCGTTGGCACGCACAGAGCTGGAGAAAATTCCACAACTTTCTCCCACGTGGACAATTTTTTTTTCTTCGGACGGGTAGTTGCTTTCTTTGGAGGTCAGAGAGAGAGAGAGAGAGGATGATGGGAGCTAAAATTCCGCTAATGCTCCCGGATTTTCCCTCTCTTTTCCTCCTCAGTGACCCACTTTACGTATCCATCATAATGCTCCCAATGGCCTCTTTCTCCAGGACTTCCCTCTATCCTTTGTATTGACATGGGATTTCCTTGCTCTCTTTTCCAGGGAAAAAGTCTTGTTATTCCTTCTGTTTGTCCTGGGCTCGGAATAATGGTTCCAGGGATTTTCTCCGGCTTTTTTTATGTCGTCTGTTATTATTATTATTATTGCGGAAATAATGAGGAGCTTAGACTTGGGCGGAGTTGGGCGCAATAACATCAGTATCGACTCGGGCTGCGGAAATCACGAGGAAAGGGAAAGTAATAAGGGAAAGCACAGGAGAACGTGGAGGAAAACGCAGAAGTGAAAGTTAGAGGGAAATTCTGGACAGAAAGTGAAAGGAAAACGCAGAAAGGAAAGCGCAGAGAAAATAAATGTAAATCAAAAGCGAGGAGAAAGTCACGGTGAAAATAGGAGAAATTCCGATGCTGACGTCGTTTTTTTTTACGTAATATCACACGGCACAAGTGTATTATTTTGATGCTGGGGGAATTGCAATGATTTTAAATAATATTGAGGTCTTTCTCTCTGCTGGAAATGCTTGTGAACATAAATAAATATAATGGGAGGCACGATGAGTGAGCCCGATTTTCAAGGTTTTATTTCATTTTTATTCCTCTCCTTCCCATTAAAAGCATAGTGTGTATACAGTTTGTTAAATCCCTGTTCAATGGTGTGTGGCTGCCACAGAAAATACCGGCCGACGAGGAAGTATCTCTCTGCTGTGCCTGCCATTATACGTGAAAGGGGAAAGGAGCTAATAATTTCTCCCGTTGGTGTCAGCGGGTTCGTTATTTGATGCGGTTTTGATGAGGATTTTAGGCCCTTCTTACGGCTCTTCCCAATACTTGTGTGTTTCTGTGTGTATAGCTATAATTAAGGCTCTTGTGAGACGGAAGCTCCTTCCGTTTGATTTCTACCCTGCCAAATAATTTAAGCTCTGTACGGACAGAGTTGGAGACCGGGAGGAAGATGGAGTAGAACCTGTAGATGGGCACAAATAGATTGTCGGACTGGGGGAATTGTTAATGCGGCGTGGAGACGTGAGAAATAATGAGAGGGCATAAATTGAGAGAGGTATTACTCACGATCGGAGCGAGAACAAAACGAGGGAAGACTGGGAATAAAGACACAGCGAGAAATCAAGGGGAGATGGGACAGCAAATACGAAAAGGATAGATAGGAAAGACAGGGTGGATGAGAGGGATATGAAAGACATGGAGATTAATAGAGAAATAGAAGCAATAGAAAGAGAAAGTAGAACGACAGAAGAGAAATAGTAGGGGAAAGTAAATCGAAAGAAAAGGAATAGAAAGAGAAAGTAAAGCGAAAGAAAAGGAATAGAAACTGCAAGTAAAGCGAGAGAAAAAATAGAGAGAGTACAGGGGGAGAGAAAATAGAGAGAGTAGAGTGAGAGAAAAAATAGAGAGAGAGTACAGCGAGAGAGAAAATAGAGAGAGTAGAGTGAGAGAAAAAATAGAGAGAGAGAATGTCAAGTGAGAGAGAAGAGAGAGAAAGTCGAGCGAGAGAAAAAATAGAGAGTACAGCGAGAGAGAAAATGTCAAGTGAGAGAAAAGAAAGTGAAAGCCAAGAGAGAGAAAAAATAGATAGTATAGCGAGAGAAGAAATAGAGAGAGAGTACAGCGAGAGAAAAAATAGAGAGAGAGTACAGCGAGAGAGAAAATAGAAAGAGAAAGTGAAGCGAGAGAAAAGAAAGAAAAAGAGGCAGTCAAGCGAGAGAAAAAATTATAAATAGAAAGTCAAGCTAGAGAAAAGGGAGAGAAAATGAAGCTAGAGAAAAGAAAGAGAAAGTCGAACCAGAGAAAAGAAAGAGACAAAGTGAAAGTTGAGTGAGAGAAATTAAGGAGAAAAAGAGAAAGTTGAGTGAGAGAAAATGAATAGCAAATACGGCTGGGGAAACGGAAGGGAGAGAAAAAAATGCAAAAAGCTGGCGGAAATAAATAAAAAAGAAATTAATAGATTGAGCGAAAGAGGAAAGTTTGCGGACATAAAGAGCCGAGGAGATGCAGGAAAATAGTGAAATATATTTTAGAGAGAGAGAGAGAGAGAGGAAAGAGAATTTGCGGAAGCATAATGCATAGAATAAATGAGTAGAGTCTTGAGCTATAAATATATAGGAGTGCATCAAATGTAGCCCATTTTAAGCAGGGATGAGTGTTGGTGAGGTGAATAAATAATATTTGGCTCCAGCAGTCCCTTGTAGTTATGCCTTTTGGCGTGAGTTATTGAAAAGCGATTTAAATACACAAAAGGGCTGAAATGGTGTCAGTGGACTTTGGTAATACTCATTGCATTAGTAATTGAGGAGCATTTTCTCCATGTAATGTGCCAAAGGGATATGGAGAGGGAGTTTCCAGGGAGAAATTCAATTTGGTTTTTGCTACGAAAATGCATGACAGGGAAGCATAAAAGAGAGAGAGAGAGAGAGAGAGAGAGAGAGAGAGAGAGAGAGAGAAAGGGAGTCTATTTCTGTTTGAATCCTACATAGTATATAGTATTTTATGGAAGCGGCGTGAGTGAGTGTTGTAACACTTTGGCCCTTTGCATGTGTCTGTGGATTTGAGCGGAGCATGAATTATGACACGGTAGTAATGTGGATAGGACTTTGGCCATTAATCAAATTTCGGGTGGACTGCATAATGTGCTCCTCGGATGGGATTATAATTGTAGATTTTGAGACGTCCCCCTTCTTCTTTTAAAAAAAGGAATACTCTCTCCTTGTTTGCCCATGGGAAAGATAGTTTTCAATCGATGCCGTCTCCATTGTTTCCCAACATTTTCGGGTCAACCTTTAGTATCAAATGTCATATGGCCAAACCATTTTTAGGGCTTCGATTTTTTTAAATAAATTGTTTACAAAAATTGTTTTACGAAATTCTTTTGTGGGGAAATTTCGTCGAAATTTGCTTTCATAGCACGATTTTAATGTTCTGTTGTCCATCGTCTTTACGAATAATTCTTTATGAATGATTTTAAATTCTCGCTGTATCTAAGGGGGCATTGACACAATAGACGAGAAAAAATAGAAAAAAAGGAGCGGGAATGTAGTCGCAAGGAATTAATTTGAAAATTTTAAAGTTTGAATGTCACTGTGAATACTTACGCGTGTGTGTAAATTTAAATTTTCCCGCCTCCCAGCCTCTTCCAGCCTATAATCCGTAGAAAACCCAAGTCCATGGGATTTCCGTGTTGAAAACTTGGGCGAAAAAAAAAACTCTTTTGTTTCAATCCTAATGAAATGTTCCACTGAACTAATTATTATGAATGCCGGATTTTTTCCTCCCGTCAGCCTTCCCCCCTTGAAAGAAAGTTCCATGTATCCATATTGAACCCTGGAGAAGTCCATGTAATTAATTAGGTATATAAAAACCGGAGGGAAATGTGTAGTCCCTAGAAAGCTAAAGTTTCCCCCGTGAAATTAGGACGGCTCAAGTGGCTCTCGATAGAGAGAAAAAAATAGGTTGTGAGTATATAGAAGAGTTTTTAGCCAAGCGTTGGTTGAATGGAATTTTTAATAGGTCCTTGCTCCTTCTTTTTTTTTCTCTTTGGAGAGTTTCGGAAAAAGTTGGGTGAGGAATTTGAATGAGGAGGAAAAGAGATGATGTGGGAGCATACATGTGTGTAGGAGGTGAAGTGGGTTTTATAGGGGATATGTACATATATTTATATGCATATACATGCATACGTATATAAAGAGATACACGTATCACTTTCCCTAATAAAGTGTCCATATAAGGAATTGACTTTTTAAAACTAAATTTTTTTTCTCAAGCTGGAAAAAGTTTTCCGCATACGCAAGTGTGTGAGTACTTTTTTTGGGGGGGAAAGTGTAGAAGCGTGGAAATTGTATATATTTTCCCCTTGGAATACACAGAAACTCCCACACGAGGCAGTCTTTTGCTCGTAAAAGGGTGATCATTCCTATTTTGTTTCATTGTCGTTCTTTTTTCTCCTTTTTTTTGCATCTCTTCCATACGATTGCCTTGCCTTTTTGGAATGGATTTGTGTTACAGAAAACAATTTAATCCCTTTGCTTACATTATGGCCCTCATTATAATGGCTGGGGATTACATTCTCCGTGAATTTGTTTTCCTCTCCGAAGTGCTTGATCGAATAATTCTCGGTTTTTTGTCCTTATTGGACTTTTATTACATTAAAGCCCGCTCCCGTTGACGGGCTTCGAATTAAATTTACGACGAATGTAATAATTCGTAGCGCACATTTAAATTTATACTGCAACGGGCCCGGTCGAAGGACGGATCTGAAAATTAAATTTACTTGCGAGAATTGGAAAAATGTATTCCGCATCCACTAGAGCATTGCAGGGACCGGAAAAATTCATAGTACTATTATTACAATTCATATTTGGCGCCAGCATCACACGTTATTTATACATCATTTTAATTAATGAATGTAGCCAAATAACTGTTAATGTGATAATGAATAAAATCTAATGTATTTTTGCCTTTTTTTTTGTATTTTTTCATGACCTTCCTCATGGCTATCATCAATGGACGAATTTCCTTCCTCCGAATGATTCATTCATTTGATTTTCCCGCGAAATTTGAAAATGATGTTGGCTGTGGTTTATTCAGGTAAGAAAAATGTTTTGGATTAAAACGAGTTCAACATCTTTTTCAGTTTCCCATGCTATCTTCTGCAATTATTCATTTTTTCACATGGCTTCCGTCTCGTGTTGGGACGTTTTAAATGAAACCTAGTAATAGCGGTATTTTTAGGAAAAATTAGGTCAGATATGCATTTTAATGAGAAAAAATCAATTTTAGGACAGAGAAATGTATGGGGACAGCAAAATTAGGTGCTCGATGCGATGCATTGGTGTAGGTATACATAATGTATATAGTTCACAATTTTTTTCGCCTCACTACAGACATGCAATGGGCATAAATGGCATTCATGCATGAAACTCCGTAATAAATACGGAAGGGTAATTGTCTGATGGTTTGTTCGTGGAGGGACGGAATAAAAAAAATTGTAAATCGTTTATTTGATCTAACTTTGCATGCTTTGCGTAATTTTTTTCTGTTCCTCTCCTCTTTCTTTTTTTGCGTAATTTTTTCTGTTCCTCTCCTCTTTCCTGTTTTTGCGTAATTTTTCTTTATTCCTCTCCTCTTTCCTTTTTTCCCGTAATTTGTCTGTGTTCCTCCCTCTTTCCATTTTGTTTCCATAATTTTTCTGTATTCTTCCCTTTTTTTTGCGTAATTTTTCTCTATTCCTCTGCTCTGTCTTTTTTTTGCGTAATTTTAATTTTTGTCTCTCTGATTTGATATTTTCCTGTTTTCTATTATTTAACCCTTTTTTTTTTACCTTTTTTCCTTTCCGTTCTCCCACTTCTCCTCTTTCGTCTCCCATTTGCATTGTTGCCCTGTTTTCTCTTTTTCGTCGTCCTCTCGTCTTCCCTTAAATCCTCGCATTCTTTCTAGTTTCGTATTTCTCAGTTATTTGTACATTCACTCCCGTCCACCTTTTTTTTTATTCTTTTATCCTGTTCTTCCCTTTTATGCCTTATATCAAAGTAAAAATCTACAATGACATTTTTATTCCTGCTGTTTCCCCGTAACGTAAGTAATTATATGAAGTTTCCCTCCAACAAAATTCCCGTAACACTATATGTATGCGTATAGTATGTAGATTTACAAGAAAGTGTTTGCACTGCGTGTGTGTTAAAAAAGGACGAAAGGATGGAATGAATCGTGTTTAATTACATGGTCAAGGCATTGATCCGGTTTCTTGTTATTTATGTGGTTCCTGATTCTTTTATGACCTGTGCAAAAATGCATGTCAAAAAGACTTGCAAGGAAGGTTTCTACTGCAATAGTCTGTTATTAAAAAAAAATATGCAGAAATCTTTACATTGTACAAAGGTATACGTATAGAAATGCATTACAATGCTTCTCACCATATGGCATACAGTAATTATATGGAGAAGGGCAATAGATTTTCTTTAATCGCCTTTCGTGTTGAAGGCCAAGGGGGGAGCTAATAATGTGTAATAAAAAAAAGTGCAAGAACTTACTTTTATTTATTGCCATGTACATTTACCAATGGAAATGTGAGCAAAGGGTAAAAAAAAAAGGTTTCAAAAGGAGATGGAAATTATGAAGGAGCAGAAACTGCATCATGGCATGCACTTCCAGGGTGATAAAACTCCTGCATGAAATGGTCCTTTTTTTTTGCAGAAAGAAAAGTGTGCATACTTTTTATGGTTTATTTTTTAATTGGACAAGGCATGTGTCTGCCTCCTTGGGGTGGAATTAAAGCTAGTTTATCTTTCGACAGCCACACTAAATTCCTAAACCGGGATTTCCCTTGACATTTTCCCCCGTAATTTCATATCGTTTACATCTTATTTCCAGTTTTTCTGTATTTTTACGTCCTTTTTGAGTGTTGCAGTATTTCCTTGTATTTTTGTTTAATTTTATTGTTGGTAACGTATTTTGGTCCGGTTTTGTACGCCATGGGATTCAAATTATTTAGTTCGACCAATTAAATCTCGTGGACTTGTTTCCGGAAGGTATTTTGGTACAGAAAAAAGCGTCAATATTCTTCATAAATCTTTAAACATTGTCCATTACATACATATGCATTTCCGCCGAATGGTAATTTAAATGAGTAAATTTATACCACGTGGATGGTTAAATACGAGCTTTATGCATAATTCTGCTGGTGGCACTTCTATCTTTTGCATGCCCAAATATTGTTTCCTCCTGGAAAAGTGTAGATTAAGACCTGCAATTGTTGAACGGGTTAAGGAAAGTGACCTTTTCGAATTTGATTTGGTCACGTGAGACTCACATTTCCGGGATCAACCAAGTTTTATTTGAAATTGTAGAGCCAAAAGAGACTCTCATAATATCTGTAGCATAGGACTCATAATTTCTCTGTAGTTAATATTGTTTCGAAAATAAAATAAAAAAGATGGCTGAAACTGGTATAGCACAAAATTATTTAATGAAACAGTAAAATACTAATGTCAACTCTTTATTCAATTCAATTGACAACTTCGTCCTTTTCATTAGTGGAATTAATTGGGTGGTTTTTATTAGGGAAATTAGTTGGGTGGTTTTTATTAATGAAATTAATTGGGTGGTTTTTATAAATGGAATTTAATGCATTCATTAATGCCAAAAAATTCTGGCATCCACCTGAAGGTGCCGACTGTAATTTTGTGGAACTAATTCGATTTAATCTGATGAGAATGTTTAGTGTTATCTCTTTTTTTGGAGATCGACAGAAGGAGAGCAAGATGAGAGTGGAATGTAGAGGAGGGAAGAGGGAAAGACTGACAGATAGACAATGAGAGTGAATTAGAGAGAAGTAGAGTAGGCAAGGCAGAGGGAGAAGAAAAAGAGAGAGACGAAAATGAAAGAGAAGAAACGAGAGAAAGAGTGGAAGAAGAGAGCAAAATGAAGGAGTAAGATATAAGGGCCAGATTAAAATCCAGAACGGTTTAATTAGGAAATTTACAGAATCTCCTCACTGAAATTAATGGACGATGAGAAGCCCCAGAAATGAGAAAACTTTTTTCTTCAGAATCTCCCTTTAAATTAGGGAAAACGTAATTACAGGATAATGACATTGGTTTTAATGAAGATCAAAAAAATGTTCCCCCGCCTGGACAAGACATCTTTTTCCGACGGGTATACTAAACCACATTTGAAATGAGCTGTGATGGGAACTTGTTTCACTCCACTAAAATTATGACCTTTTAAGTAAGCCCAGCAATCCCTTTTGATCCCGTCCAACCCTTCATTTCCTCCCGTCCTTTGTGGTGGGTGTGGTTGACTTCCCCATGTGATCTTTTCGAAACGGGTAGGAGTGTATAAAATTCTTTTGGGGGGGGGACTACTAACTATTTTTTAGGAAGTGACGTGCCCGCACTGGGCAATGGGAGTACTTGTGGAATTAGCATGATCATCACAGAGAAAAAGACTTGTCATCATCCCCATACTAAGTAATTGGGAGGAAGACGTAAGTGCAGTGTCCTTTAATATTCTCCTCGTGCTCCTTTAGACAGTGCGGAATGGCGTGAGAAAAGAGGGGGGACAGTCGTCTATCATTTAGTTCTTTCAAGAATAAAAAAAAATGAAGCTTTTTCCCCCTAAAAGCTTCCTTGGATGTGACGGATGAGGAAAAAATGGGGGGTTGTTCCGTTTTTTTTTTAAACATAAGAATCCCCGCCAAAAGGGCGAAGAAAGCCATGGTTTTCCTTGATTCGAAAAGGACCTAAAAATGTGTCAGAAATACATGCGATGATGGATTTGGTGCTCTGACCTGGATTTAAGCCTTTTTTTCTTCCTTTCCAAAAAAAAAAAATCATGTCACATACTTCCCTTTTGTCTTCCGAACAACCTGGATGTGGTTAAGAGTTTAAATGGAGTCATTTCATTTGTACTTTTTGTCCTAAATTTTCTTTCCTTTTTTTTGGAGATTTCTGCAAAGCGTGAGGAGCATAGGGAAAAATGGGAATGTTGAACAAGTTTGATTAGGGGATTTTCTAATTATGATTAATAACCTTGGATGGGATGTTGAAGGTTTTTGTGAGGAACTTTGGCGTGAGGAGGTTGGACTCTGTTGTAAAAGTTGTACTTTTGGGCGAAGGTGCAGTAATGTTTTGATTACGTGGAGATGCGTAGCTTTGTGGGATTTATGGTTTAATATCGAAATATTGTGATTGTTGTGGTTATGATCCTGTTTCTCTTTCGGAGAAGAGGATAGGGCTGAGATTGTGGAGGCTGAGCTTGAATTTTTTTTAGGGGGGATATTGAAATATGGCTGTGGTACATTCTTCTGGTCTCTGCGGTTTTTCTCTTCAAGTTCTGGTAAATTCTCACGGGGATGTGGTGGGTAGGAAGGGATAGACTATGAAACAATGCAAGGGCAGTTGCGCTGGGAGGGGGCTGCTAGGGCAATTCCAGGGGGAGAGGGAGATTGGGAAAAAAAGATGGCGAAAGAGATGGTGAGAGAGAATGTCAAATGGAAATAAAGTGACAGAGGGAAAGCAGAGATGAGAAGAAAGAGCAAAGAAATAAAGGTTGCGAGTAGAGGGGATGTCAAGAGGAATATGTTAAGAAGTGGATATGAGGGGAAATATGAGTGGAAAATAATGGAAAGAGGAAGAGATAAGACAAAGAGAAGACAAGGGAAAGGGGCCAGAGCGAAAACAGAGAAAAAGAAGAAATAACAATATAGCAATATAGAAAAATAGCAATAGAAAAATGGAAAAAAGCGATAGAGAGATGGAAAAAGAAGCAATAGAGAAATGGAAACAAGGGTGAAACAGAGAGACAATGAACCAGAGAGACACGAAGGAGCGTAAGAGAAATACAAAATGGAATATACAGAAGAAAGCACAGGAGAAATAAATAAAGGAGCTAGAGACAAATAGGGAGGCAAAAGGAGTAAGATAGAAATTGGGAGAGAATGGATCATGACGGGGTAGTGAAAGGATGAAGAGAGAAATCGAGAGAAAGAGGAGCAAGAGAGAGAGATCGGGAGAAAGAGGAGCAAGAGAGAAATCGAGAGGAAGAGGAGCAAGAGAGAGATCGGGAGAAAGAGGAGCAAGAGAGAAATCGAGAGAAAGAGGAGC
>JAQGBT010005572.1:0-14064 GCA_034698585.1 Disparrhopalites patrizii
AAAAATAACATGAAATTTCATGTCATGTGCATGTTCGTGTTCAAAACTTCAATTTACATGACCTGTGAGGAGCACTAATTGAGATAAACATTATAAACTTCCAAATTGGATTATTAGACCATATTCATAAATAAATGTAAGGCTCGCAGTCTTTTATTATAAACGCAGTTTTCAGATATTGTTCTTGAAAAAAAACAGAGGTAATTTAATGGTAATTTAATTCATTCTGTGGTACAAAACTTGCCATAATTATAAGCAAGAGTCTTATAAGTACGAATTACAATTACAATAACTAAAAAGTATAAATTACAGATTTATGGCGTACATTAAGGTTTCATTCATGACTCGGACTTTTCGGGGCACTTATACATGTTGTTAATCTTCTGGACATCTTTTGGACTCAACTTCACGCGCTGTCCAATGGACACATCTTTCTTCGGACGGATGGACGGCCTCTTTGAGTCCTCGGCGAAGGCGTAGGCCGAGTAATGCATGATACTGCCATAATCGTATGGGACTCCGAAGGAATTTACCTGCTCCGATCCGTACTTGTTGAAAGCATATTGGTATTCTGTGTAATTATGTATAAAATAATATTTGCATTAATATGTATACAATTGCATTAATGTGTATAGACTTGCATAGAATATGCATATAGAAAGTACATACATATGTATCTATGTATGTATGTATATCTAAATATCATTAGGCTTGCATTTTTGGGGTGGTAAAAAGCGAGTTTTAGAAAGAAAATATTTTATTGCTATTTGACAAATTTTGGCTGGTGAAGCTCTCCCTAGTAGATATTTTTTATATTTATATGTATATATATATATGTGTATATATTTTTGTATAGGTAATATAGAGCACGAAGCTTACGTGATTTTATGTTGTCCCACTCAACGGAAATGTACTCATCCCGGTCGGTACGAGAATGTTCGTGTCTGAAGCCGATGGCATGGATGAGTTCGTGGGAGGCAATGCCTTTGGTGACACAGCCAGGGGCTTGAAGATTCACGGGTTGTTTCCCGCCCTGCCGACCCACAAAGGAACTACAACCACCACTGCCCTTCCTGATGAAAATGTAGTCCCGTTCAATGGTTCGTTTCACGAAGGAAATGCACGTTTGGGATGAAATGTCCTCCATTCCGGCGAATATTACGGACTTTTCTGCTTCCGCTATGGGAATAAATGTACAGGTACATTTCGTTAAAGACATATTTTTCTGCGAGTTCCGACAAAATTGTGAAAGGTACGAAATTGCTCACAAAAGGCCGGATCCAGCTCGTAGGGCAGCTGAGCACTTTGCCATCTGTATCTAGTGTCGGCGATACCGGAAAATGTGGATGGGGATATCATGATATCCCCTTCGAAATTTGTCCCTCGCTCATCATAATTGTCCTTCCGAACATCTAACAAAATAATAATAATAATAATTAAAAAAAATAAGACCATCATATTAATACTTTACTGAAGAAAATTTTGTGGGGCAATAGCCAACCTTCATTATCAGACAGCGATATCGGCACTGCTGCAATAAGTTTGGCTAAAAACACAATAATTAAAAGTTTCATGGTGAACGTCAAAATTAATGAAAAATACTTTGTAGAACTTTGTCTGACACAGAAATAACAATGCTTGGTTGCAGTCAGATTTTCAACATTTATATTCGTTTTTTTTGTCTGCGTCTCCTTCCAGGAATGCACACCTTCGATAATTGTGGGGAAATCAACGTCAATAAATTGTATTTGTAAAAAAGCAAATTTAATTATAGAATTTCCGTCACGTTGTTGTTTGGTAGAAAATTGTTTAGCTTTTTTTTTTTGTATTTGGAGAAAAGTAGCTGATAATAAACTGTCAACAATGGTTCAAGCAACCCTTTCGGCTTGCAGGGATTAATAGCAGCAGTTAGTGAGGAATTGTGTGTCACAGTGATTAGATTTAACAAAGCTCAAAAGTGTTGACGTCGTCCTGATAGCATTTGGTGTGAGTCCAGAGTTGAAGAGGTCTTTGTCAAGATGATCCCTTTGTGATTTCTGCATGATACTTCCTCCAATAACAATTTAACATTCATTTAAACCATGTGGGCCCTGCCCCAGTCAACATACATTATGTGAACATGAACTGACTACGAGTATAATTAAATGGTTGACCTACTAATTTCAATAAAATATACAAATACTTATACATATAATCCCAAACAAACAATTACAAATTACAAGTCTTCCTGAATCTTTGTTGAAGTTTTTTAAATAATATATTGACACTTTAAGTCTGTCAAATATTCATTACATTGGTTTGTTTGCTACATGAATGAGCACAGAAGTGTTCTTTGAAGATAAATTTTGCAAAATTTTAAGAACTGTCCTCCATGTTTTGCGAGGGCGAGAAAATGGTATTATTTGTTTAATTAAAATTCACAAGAATGCCCCTATGTTTAATGCAAAACATCCAACGATTTTATCGGTACACTTTGTGAAGTAACTAGATTGTCTATAGACTTGTTCAATTTAATTTTGTTCACTGCAATTGCAGGAAAATCATGGCGTAGGTTATGATGAATCCACAAATCTGTATTGTAATCATAAAAAAATAATTATTGTACAATCATGGTAAGTAATTAATATGAAAAAATTCATTAAAAAATTACGCTGCCGAAGAATCCATAAGAGATGTTTGTCAATATGGCGCTCACTCCAAAATTATTGCTCTGAATGTCTTGCGCCACCAGCAGAAGCCGGAAGTTGGTCGTGTCATCTTTGAAGACCAAGTCTCTTGTCCGAATGGAGGTGCGAATCCAGGGGAATAAAGATTTGAGCTTGGGCAATTGATAAAATATTCCAAAATTGTGTCAATATGCATAAATATATTTATATGTATATGTATAAATATATGTATTATGTATTATATCATTATATGTATAACAAGGAATGACATCCGAAAAAATAAGAATTAAAATTCGAATTAAAATATACGTGTTTTTCCTAATTATGAATACAAATTTACATTTCGGATATCTAAAATATAAATTCTAATTCCAATACAATTTTATTTAAATACTTAGACATACGAATACGAACTCAAACACTTCTCAAATACCTTTAAAAATTTATTTATAATGCAATATGGCTTAATTTGTAGCTTAAAATAAATACAGAAATTTATAAATTGACTCTGCAATTCTGATTTTGCAAAAATTGATGCTTTTGCGGACGAAATATTTATATTACTGCGAATTGAAAAAATCGTTACAATACCTTGATTTTGCCAAAAAAAAACACTTGCACGAAGGCGGAAATTGGCAGCATAATGAAGGAATTTTCGAATACCAATAAAGTACCGAAATCGAAATGTCAACTTTTGAATGCGAATTTGAATTTCGAATGTATTTGTAATTATAAATTCCAATTAAAATACTTCTCTGACAAAAATATGGATGCTCATTCCGATTAAAATACTGAAACATTAATATAATTCCGATTTGAATTCCAATATCAACTCGGATGTCGTACCTGGATATTATACAATTATATAACTATAATATTATAATTGTACGTAATATACTTTCCAAATTAATAAATTAATTAGTTATTTAAAAATTTTAGGTAGCATAAACTAGTAAAAATGAAGCGACTGAATTACGACGTATCCCTGTTCAAAAATGTACCTGGGAATTAGCCTCCGTCAGGGGGACAATAGTGAGATGAAATACAACAACGTGCAATATGAAACTGAGTCGGTCCCAAAATGATCCCAGAACCAGCACTGGCAGCCGGGCGGAATATAAAGGAATTAGACCCAAAGTCACTTGAAAGTACAACCAGCCAAAAGCGGATGCATTGTGCTCCAAAGCTTCATGGAAACGTTCTAATCCTCGCAGAAGCTACAAAATCCAATTTATAAACTTCATTCCGTGCATTTAATGTCATTTCCCCATTTGTTTTTTTTTAGATAAGAAATTACCCTTAAAACATCCGAGGTTTTAAGGAGAGAATTGGCCTTAACTGACTCTTTGAATTGCCAGACAGCCAATGCAATTGTGATGGACACGGTCGCCAACATCAAGGATCCCGCATATCTGGCCAAAGTCGAGTAAAATGACAGGAAGGAAACAACCAGGAAAAGGGCGAGCTCGTCCACTTTGTAAGCTGTAGCTGTAAGATTTACTCAAGCGTGTGTAAACAAAATAGTGCACCGATTATGGACATTATGTACTTGCACGGAAATATTTTATTAAGTTGTAATTAATAGACAGACTAAGACCATTTACTCTCATTCGGATTGCATATTATATCAGTGTCGTTTTGCTGTCGTAACAGCTTTACTTCCGACAAAACTGACCCCGGATCCTTCACGTCTGCATACTTAAAGCCACTGCAGATGTCAACGGAGACCCACACAACCCAGAAAATGGTAAGACTGAAAATGCAGATACTTCTCTGTAATTACAAATTACATAGTTAATAAATATTCCATTCATCTTCGTAATCATTTAATGTAGGAATGGCAACGATTCGATTCTGAATCGGAATTTGCCATTCAATTCGATTCGATTCAATTTACATACTTGAACATTTGGTTCGATTCCAAACCGTGAATCGAATCAAATAATTGGATTCAAGACGTAAATCGGATCATAACATTTAACTGAAATTCAATTCATTGGATTTATATAATACGTTTGTGGATATTCTCCCGAAGCCGAATAATAACCAACAAAATATTGCAGCAAATTTAATTAATGTCTGCCTATGGAAATCAGTATATATGTACATGCTGTTAGATTTGACAATAAAGCAATTACAAATTACAAAATTAGCGGTAAATATTACATCACAGCTACTTGCACTTATTTGAAGTGGCAAACTATTAGACTTCATTATATGCTTAAAATTTGCAAGAAGTGAAAACATGTGCCACAATGATATATTTTTTTGGATCCTTTGAATCATGATTTGATTCAATCCTGGCTTGGATCGAACCGAATCGAATCATTTGCATCATGAATGGGATGGAATTGCGAATTTCCATCCGATTCAAGCTTTGAAACGAATCGAGCTAAAATTTTTGGATCAAATTAGATCGATGCCATCCCTAATTTAATCAATAAGGAGCTTGTAATATTTCTAGGGTGAAGCAACATTTCCACGCGGTCCTGAGAAGCGTAATGGATATGATGAAATTATATACTTTACTCTCGATTTGTTATCGCAGAATGTATAGCTACGGTATAATAAATTCACCTTCATTTTACTGAATTTTGACTCCGTCTGAAAGGTAGTTGCAAATTCTGCCAGGGAATTCGTGCACCTCACAATATCCTCTTGCCTAAAGAGGATTACGAAGCTCACGGAGCATTTATACACCAGAATAGTCCCTACAACGGCGCCGAGTGTCCATCGACGCACCATTGTTGTGGTATGGTGCACAAGTGTATGTACGCAAAGGCCGAATGTGGTTGTTAAGTTCGCCAGGTGGAGAAACAGGATAAGAATCTGGACCCAAATCGCTACTACATTTTCTACTATCTCTTTCACGTGTACATATTAAAATGCAATACATACGACATAATAAATAATATAATAAAATACAACACGTATAAAAATAAAATACAAAAAACAGAGAATTTCGGGGTACCTTTCCCAGTTGAGAGCGAGACTTGAGCTCAAACCTCCCACGGCAGTCGTTGAACATCAATGCATATGGACAGAGGCCGATATGGTACGCGGCGTTGACGAAGAAATTTGTGATGTCGAATATGTTCTGCTTGTGTTGCTTGATGTCCAAATAATTATTTATTTCGCAGTTTAAGCCATCCAGGGGAACCAGAGAAATCCGGTTCATGATGAAGTCACAAATTCAACTAAGGGAATTTGCTTTATTTAAATTAGCCTGGGTTTGTAGTTGGTCGGACTTTCCTAAGATATCGGTCATAATTCATCTGAATAGACATTTCAAACCATTGCTCTTACGGCATGCAGAAATAAAAGCTGAATATCGACGGAATCCTGCAAACGTATGAATGTATTTGCGTTCATGAAGGGAATACACTAGTTTACCTTATTGCATTGAAAAGGCTACTCATTTCAAGTTGCAAATATTTGCAAATGCATTATTATTTATTAAATTATCGCTTCCTTTAAAGCTGGTGCCAATTAATCAATATCGACAGTATAAATATTACGTTGTACAGTGAAATATATTAAATTTACTTTTTTGGACCCGGATTGTTTTCGTTTCGGGCTGCTTTACAACAGAATTTTTGTATAGGAATTTTTTTGAATCCAACGTTGCTTTATACAGAATGCCCAGCTCCCCACACGTTCGCTATGTATGGCTTTCCTCTGATAATTCTCTCCAATGTACAAAAAGGAATGGCATGGAACAAATTTCCTTGATATAATGCAGCAGGTTCTCCATTGGACATGATTGGTATACATGTACATATATTAGAGGCAATTATGTATAATGAAGACGTTGGAATAATAATTAAATTAATCCGTTCGTCAAATGGAGCGGAAAAAACAATGTCATAATACCTGTATTTTATTCGTACATTTGTCACGGGAAAAATATTGGAACGTCTGGCTTGCAGAGCAACAGATGGGCATATGCACAGGCATAAAGTATATACAATTGCTGAATAAATTCATATAATTTTGGAGAGTATAGCATTTGCGTGCTCTGCATCAAGGCAAAACAAATGCACCAGGTGTTGAGTTCATTTTGAACAATCCTTCGACAATGTATCCATACCTCCACATGAATTCTCAGTACATACTCTGTAGTAGCTAAATTATGCAGGGGTCAATGAGCATCTCTTTTTCATTAATTGACTGCTTACAGAAATCGCCATTGCTAGTTTAAGCAGTTTTAGGGGCTTCTGCTACTTTAATCCAATTCCCGCTGGTTTTTCTTGTCGTCAGGATGCAGTGGATTGCTTTTTCAGTTTTTCTGATTTTCCTGCCAAACACACAGGTATACATATTCATTTTAATAAGATGGGCGAGGACGGTATTTTATTGGGTCAAATTCAACCATTTAATGTAAGTTTATTGAGTCCATTTTTAATGCATTTGGCATCCCTGACAGTGTGGCACGTATCCTGCACGGGTGGTAAAGCAATTAATTGACGAATCACTAAAGGATGTTTCACCGGAAACGCAGAAACTATTGGCCCTCCAGGTCCGGCAGAATATAATTGACGTAAGTTGGCTATTTGTATTTTAGAGGAAAACTTTAGCCCATATATTTACTTTATTGATTGATAAATCATATTCTTAATCCAAACTTCCAAACACTAATTTAATCTAACTTCAAACCCGATTTTAATCTTAAATGAAAATACAATATAAATCCGAATTTATTCCCAATCCAAATCCTAATTTAAATATAATCCATATCGTAATCCAATTTCTAATTTAATCCAATCTTAATAATAATCCGTATCGTCATCAAATTTCTAATTTAATCCAAATTTAATCATAATCCATACCGCCATCTAATTTCTAATTTAATCCAATTTTAATAATACATAGTCCGTATAGCCATCCAATTTCTAATTTAATCCACATTTTAATCATAATCCGTATGGTAATCCAAATGTATAATTTAATCATGTTCCATATGGTAGTCCAAATTTATAATTTAATCATAATCCTTATGGTAATCCAAATTATAATTTAATCATAATCCTTATGGTAATCCAAATTATAATTTAATCATAATCCTTATGGTAATCCAAATTTATAATTTAATCATAATCCTTATGGTAATCCAAATTTATAATTTAATCATAATCCTTATGGTAATCCAAATGTATAATTTAATCATAATCCATATTTTAATCCCAGTTCTAATTTAATCCTATTTTAATCATAATCCGTAGCGTAACCAAACTAATTTAAGCTCAATTTAATCATATTCCATATCGTAATCTAATTTTTAATTAAATCCAAATTTAAATCGTATTCATAATCTACTAAGTCAAAACGTATTCCTCACCCAAAGGTTAATTTGCAATCTGAATCCAAATTCTGTCATAATCCTATTCCAGATCTAAATTTTAAAATAATACAAATTAAAACCAAAACTAAATATCTTATTCCAAATCATACTTAATTTAAATAGTAATTAATACTAGTTTGAATCCATTTAATTTTTTTAAACTAATTTCGAATTCTAATTGCATTCCCTTCCCTTATAATCCATATGAAAGTTGTAATGTGAAACCAAATGGGCTTATTATCCCTTATTATTCTTGTATATAGAAAATTCACCAGCGTCAAGATGAGGAGGAGGAAGAGGAAGGCTCAAGCCGCCCACAGATCTTCCCCGCCATCGTAAAAATCGTTGGGTCCACCCTGACGGGGAATGCCACGGGATTGGTGGAGAGCTCGGCGTCCCTCCTCCCCACCTCCGTCCAGGGATTCGTTACTGGTGCCCTCAATGCCTTCGTGAATGCGGTTAATCCCCCCAAAACAACCACGGAGGCTCCGACCAAAGCTCCCCCCAAAGTTCGGGCCACATCTCCGAAAAATTCACCAAAGGACACGACAGTTCCAACGGAGCCGCCAGAAACCACCGTGGCTTCCACCAGGAGAACGACGGATGAGGATGAAGAATACGATTCCGAGGAAAGTACGACTCCCTCTGAACTCCGGAGCAATTCCACCAGAACTAATAGCACTGGCTCAAGTCCTCCTGGACGAGTTAATGGGACAGATGGTCTTTTGTCCAATAATAATTCTTCCGCCATCAGTGAACTATTGCTACAAGGGCATTTGGACTCGGATAACAAGGCCAATTGGCTCTCTTTGGTGCTGAACAATTCGGAATTGCAACAACAGAGCAACAATTTCCCCTTGGGCGAAATCGATGCGGATAATAAAGCCAATTGGATATCTCTTTTAACCAAACCAACGGCTCAAGCCTCGCCTTCTTCCTCAAAAAATCCCCCCAAAATCACCCCTCAGTTGTCCATTGAGCCCTCAAGCGGTTTGAAGACGGAAGAGGAAGCCTCACAACGGGTCAAGTCCAAAGACCCCGTTAAAATGTCTGTGCTGGGCCAAATGCTAAGTTCCCTTCTCACGGAGAAGAAGCCGGATTTGATGAAGACAAGCCCGGAGTTGGCCACGATTCTAAAATTCCAGAGCTTAATCCGGGACTCGATGAAAGCGTTGGTTGAGGAGGTCAACGAAAAGGCTGCTCCAAGTGCGCCGGTCATCCAGGGATTGTATCCAGGTGGAGCTTCAAAGGTCAATTACGCCAGTGGCTATAACTATAAAGCGTCCACCCCTCCGAAGATTGCTTTAACTAGCTCTGCACCCTTAATTGTGTCGTCTACAGTTGGAATTACTACGGAAATCCCGGAAGAAAAAGGACCGCAGCCGCCGCCGCCTCCACCTGAATTTTTTACCACGGAGCCACCTGAGACCACGACGGAGGAGGACGAGGATGAGGATGAAGATAATAGAGTTTAGATTTGCCCATTGTCAATTCATGCCTTAACTGACATACCAATTATATCCTAATCCATACAATTTTATCATCAATTGCATTGGAAAAATAGTAAAAATAGGGATGCTTTGCGCGAGGAAATTGTCGTAACTTGGTGGATTTGTATAAGATCGGGATGTGGTTTAATTTATTATATCCGTTATATTTTTATACGGATGGCAACGATAGGATTGGATCCAAAATGTTAGGTCGATTCGTTTCAAAGCTAGAATCGGATCTAAATTTGCAATTCGATCCGATGTGTGATCCAAATGATTCGATTTGGTTCGATTCAAGCCTACGGATTGTATCGAATCATGTTTCAAAGGATCCAAAAATATATTACATATTGTGACACATTTTTTTCACCTTTTGCAAATTTGAAGCATGTAATAATGTCTAATAGTTTGCCACTTCAAAGAAATGGAAGTGACCGTGATATAATATTTACCGTTGATTTTTTGCTACCATATTTTGATGGTTATTGCTCTGCTTCGGAAGAATATCCTGCTTCGGAAGAATAATATGAATATTTATGTACACAGAGAAGTATTTTATTACTCAAAGCTGGTAAAAACAAATGCCTTTTAAATACTTTTCTGCGTGGACCACTTACATATGTACATATGCAAAAATGGATATTCGTATTATATGTTAAATATGTTATAGTTTTACAAACATACAATGAAATCTGAACGATGTTGTTCCACATACTTCAATCTCTCTACCATACAAATTTTCTGTCCTTTGTTCGACACTTATTTCGGTGCTTACACTTTCCCCACCAGAAAACAAGCAGTTCCAGCACAAAATTTCCTGACGCTATAAGGAGGCCGCAAGTATGGATTTGTTTGAGGAAAGCTGCAAATTGGGTGTCTCCGGTGACGCTCTGGAGGCTCTTTTCTCCCGAATACCACGGCTTGGTTCCAATTACAGTCTTGGCATTTTCACGCCCCCTCCTTTCCAGACCTCTCATCATCAAGTCCCGGTACAAATCCGAAAGACCCGTGTTCTCCGACCAGCTGGCAATGTGATTCAATGGATCTGTATGAGGATAAAGACGGTCCCGAAAATGTCATTGACTTTACGAGCATCACATGTCAAAGTAGCCGAGCAATTGATTAATGATAAATCTAAATGACAATTTTTCCCAGTAAATACAGAAGGCAAATTCTTGAGTACAAACGAAAAGGAAATTCTTTAGTGAAAACAAATGGTCAACTTTCCAGTAAAAACAAAAAGGCAAATTTTTCAGTAAAATCAAAAAGGTAAATTTTCTAGTGGAATCAAAAGGCAAAATTTCCAGTGAAATCAAAAAGCAAATGTTTCAGTAGAATCAAAACTCTTTTTTTTTCAGTCAAAACAAAAGGAAAATTGGTGGTACTTATTTTAATTTTAATTGTTTGCAAAACATAATAATAAATTAATTTTGAAAAAGGCCAGAATTTTGTCGTTTTGAAACTCACCCGTAAACATAGGATAGAACTTGCTCACGGCCACGGCCATGAAGCCCCGAAAACGGGCTTCCTGAGACCGCATGAACATCTTCCGGCCATAAACATCCACCATGTGCATAATCCCAATGGTTTCAATGGCTTGTGTGTAGCCCATGCAGGCATTGTCGCCCTCAAAGATAAACTGGTAGCACTGGTTCAGAAATCGCAATTAAAACCAATTTGCTTGAAATTAACTCAGTTTTAATAACCCTCGTATCAAATAGGAAATAAATCCGAAGGAATCACTTACATTCGGTTTGAAATACTGGAACTCCGTGACGCGCTCCATGATCCTCCTGCTCATGCTATTGTTCAGTCTCTTGAGATTTGTCTCTATGATCCCGTACAAAATCGCACCAATCCCATAATGGGAATTTGCCAATTCGGCGAAAGTCCGCGGGGGAACGATCTGGCGTGGGATGACAATAACAGACAAAAAATTGCATTTGTAGGCTCCTACCAGCACAATTAAGCTGAGGAGCCAAATCCCATTTAAACATTTGACCACCCCTGCAATTTGACCAGAATCTGACACCTGGTACAGCCCTTTACCAGAGCCGGGTTGGTCCAGAATGGGTGAGACAACAATGGATATCACCCGAGCAAAGAGAAACATCTCACTTTGATGGTAGACCAACCAGGTCAAGTACAAGGTCACGAGTATCACCGAGAGAAGGAAGGCCATCCACGCAGAAGGACTAAGAGGGTCTTTGAGGACGAAAATGGACTCCAGCTTGACCTGCTTCGGCTTGGCCGTGATGAAGATGGCCCCATCGTAGAAGTAGGGCCTCATTATGTAGACGATGTCAAAGGTGGATTCGAAGGGGATTACCATGGTCGTTATGGCAATTGAGCCATCCAGGAGCGGCTGGAGAAAGGCATCCCATTCTCCATCTTCTTTCGGACCCTTGTGAGGAACGGAGAAGACTGGAGAAAGTTCCAGGGTGGCGTTGAACTTCTCCAGCATCTCGTAGGTGTAGGCAATAAAAAAATTCCACCAGATCCCGTGCGTTTTGAAAAAGTCCAGGGCCGTGTCACACAAGACGCAGACGAGGGCTGTGATTTCGGCTCTTCCGAAATCATCGTATTTAGACGAAAATACCTGAAAATTCCGGGTTTGGTCCGATTCCGTTTCGATTCCAGAATTTTCTAGAGGAATTTCTATTAATTGTGTGGGCTGGGCACAATTTGGTTTCAGCACCGCGATTTCTCCTTCAGTCTCCGGCATAAGAAAAACATTTTTGGAATTTATCACGGCTGCTATTTTTGCAATTTCTTCCATGTCCTTTGAGGGGAGGATTTCCGTGGAAAAATAGACGGTGAAAGTTGGGCCTAGAGCCACCACCCAATCTAGATGTTCGTGCGCGGGATCAGAAGGAATGGTGTCTTCTGGGGTTGGGGGCAAATTCACGTGGTCATGGAGGTCAAATATGATCATGGAACATGCGTGATGAAAATGAAGCCTGGGGATAATTTTAGGTTGAGTTTGATTTAGTTCATCGGGGGTCAGGGCGTATATCACAAAGCCGGATAAAACTGGATTGACCTCCGAACGAAAGTGACCTACTAACATGTCTGGGTCCTGGAGGGTTTTTGTGAGGTAAAAGGTGCTGAGGATGAAAGAGCAGCGTTGTGGGAAATTTTGGGAGATTTTTGAGTGCAAGTTTTTAAACATTAGAAGGTACTTTGTCATTTGGTCGAGACTTTTATTTGGGTCCGGATAGCATGAGACAATGCTTAAGAAATACAGGAAAATCAGAAACTTGTCGGAAATGGACATTTCAAGGTTTGAAATCAGTGAACGATTATTTTTCTAAATAATTAAAAAATTTCTGGGTTTTCTGGACAATTTTTTTTCTAAATAATTAAAAAATTTCTGGGTTTTCTGGACAATTATTTTTCTAAATAATTAAAAAAATTCTGGATTTTCTGGACAATTATGTTTCTAAATAATTAATTCCGGATTTTCCGAACAATTATTTTATTGGAATTCGGAATTTTGTTACAAACTGAAAAAAACGAGCAAAACGAAAGTGTGCAATGGCCCAACTAAAGGATAATAATGGATTATTAATCTACAAAGGAGCAAGTGGACCAAAAAGCATGTATAACTTGTACTATTGCTGTTGCCCTGTTGCATAACTAGTGGATAAAATAAATGCAATGATGCATAAAATATTAAATAATTTTTCCGACTGACTGTTTCTCCTTCCGCGAAGATATTTTTAGGTAAGAAAACACAAAATAGCTATTCAGAGCGTAAATCATGCCATAAGTTTCGTAATTCCTATTCTGGCCGAAGCAAGTCTTTTCACATCGGAGGAAATACTAAAGCCCTTGAAAAATATTCACTGCCCTAAAGGCAAACTTTAGCGATTAAGGTGTGACAATATTTATATGATATTGATCCAGTATTTCCATTATTGTCACAAAACTGACAAAAAGGGTTTTATGCTGACCGAAAACATATGTACATATACGTAAAAAGGGAAATTGTAATACTGGTGTTTTAATAAAATTAACATAACCCGTACAAGGAATATTTTGAAACATTTTCTTGAGCAAATGTCGTGACAGTTTCACTTTAAACATATTGAGCAAGAGGCTCGCAGCTATTATCAATATTCCGGAATGTGCCTTCAGGGCAATCCAGAGGAGCGACGACGCCAGGGGAGGCAAAAGCTGGGCTGAAGGATTGTCTGTGGGTGCATTCGAGGGAGGTGCCGTCGTAGGAGAACTTGAACTCTTTGTCTCCTTCGCAGTATTTGGACTCATCCCGGAGGGAAACGCACTTGCCTTGGAAGGGAACGATGTCATCCCGACCGGAACCGTTGCTGATCTTGCTACAAGGATTGGCTTCACAAATTCCCACGTAGTTTCTCACGGACAGCCATTGCGACTTCCCGCAAGGCCCCTATGAAATCAAATGTAATTTTGAATTGAAATAGATTCTGAGTTGCAATAAATTATTTTTGAATTAAACAAATGAATTCCAATAAATTAATTTTGAACTGAGTAAATTTTGAATGGCAATAAATTAATTTTGAACTGAGTAAATTTTGAATGGCAA
>JAQGBT010005573.1:0-14062 GCA_034698585.1 Disparrhopalites patrizii
CTTCTTTCGGGTCCTTTTTGCTTCTCCTTGTTTTCTTCTTCTTTCGGGTCCTTTTTGCTTCTCCTTGTTTTCTTCTTTCCCGTCTTTCCCCCTTCTTTTAATTCTGTTTTCTCCTCAAAATTTTCCCTTTCTCCTTTTTCCTCCTTTTTATTCTTCTTACTCATCCAAATTTTCCTTTTCTCCTTCTTTTTCCTCCTCATTTTCGTTCTTTCTTCTCTAAGTTTTTCTTTTCTGCTCCTTTTTAGTATTTTTTATTCTCATTTTTATACTTCGTTCTCTTCCTTTTTTATTTTTCTGTCTCTTCGTAAATATTTTTCCTCCTCCTTTTTGATTCTTCTGTCTCTTCGTAATTTTCTCTTTCCGTCTTCTCCTCCTTTAAGTATTCTACTTTCTCCTACTTTTTTAGTGTCCTTTCTCCTCCTTTTTTAGTATCCTTTCTTCTCCTTTTTAGTATCCTTTCTTCTCCTTTTTAGTATCCTTTCTCCTCCTTTTTTAGTATTCTTTCTCCTCCCTTTTTAGCATGGTAATTTTCGTTTTTCGCCTTCTTATATCCGTTTTAAACTTTTTGCTCTCCTTAGTTGCTTTTTTCTACTCTATCCTCTCTTTTGGTGTTTTCTTTCTCCCCTTGTTTTCTGTTTTTCTCCTCTTCCCTCTCCTTTTAAAATCTTTTTGACCTCCTTTCCTTTTTTATCTTTTTACTCCATTTTCTGTACGTAATTATTTTTTGCTCTTGTTTTCTGCATACGGCAATTAAGTTTATGCTCTCCTTTCTTTATATTTACGGCCTTTCTTTCGGATTTTTTGATTCTGATTTGCCCTTTTGTACTTTTTCTCTCATCCTTTTTCTCTTCTCTTCGTATCGTATTTGGTCGGCTTTTTTCTCTCCTCTTAATCTTTAGACTCTTTTTCCCACTTTTTCTCGTCTTTCTACCTTCTTTATGTTTCTTGCTCCTCTTTCCCTTCCGTCTTTTACTCCACTTTCTCAACTTTCTTTGACTTGCACTAGGCACGCGGCTCAGATCTATCTGTATTTCCTCCGTTTGTTTGTATCGCTTTCTCTTCCCTCATGTTCCTCTTCTCCGCTCCATATTCTATTGTTACATTTATTCACTTAATTCTATTTCGCATCTTTACGCCTACATTCATATTTCTTTTCTCTCATTCTCTTATATATTTTTTTTGTCGTTCATCTCTTTGTATCTCTTCGTTTTTTTGAGCAAAGAATTGTATTCTACGTGCTTTCCCGCTCTTGTTTTTAATTCCTTTCTCCCTGCTTTCTCTTGCAATTGTCTCCCGTCTTGCCCATTTCACCCTCTTGCCTTTCCTTTTCGCCTCCTTTTCCCTCTCCTCTTTCTCTGTTCATCCTCTTTTCTCTGTTCATTCTCTTTCTATTATCCATAATTTTTTTCTCGTCACCATTATTTCTTCTTTCACTGTGTCCTCTCTCTTTCTTCTTTCTTTTACCGTAGAATGTATACGTTTGAGAAAGTAAATGTATGTACGTACACAAATGTGTGTATCATTTTTGTCGGCTGTCTACTGCTGTCAGTCCTTGTCTCATTTCTTTTGAACTGGAATCTCTGGACTTGTTAATGTCTTTGTGACAATGGGCGTCTTGGCTAGTGTACCAGTTTTTTCTTACAAAAAAAACGTACGTCATATATGTATTGAATTACGTTACGTTGCAGTCACATCCATCTTTATTTCTTTTGTCTATTACCTAAAGAAAAGCATGGCGGAGGTGATGCAGAAATATTGAATCTGAGAAAGTTATCAAACACGCACGTGGAGACGGCATGAGAAATTCACATAGGAGATTAACATTTCTGCGTCGCAATGTCTCTCAAGAATGATTCACTTGAAACCGGACTAGATTTGCGGTTTAAAATGTTTGACCAAATCGCGCTTCCACCCTTTTTTTTGTCGTGAGCAGGAATGATGAAATGCAAGCTGTACTTACATGAGAAGATTTTATATTTGCATAATCAAGAAACATTATAAAAAGTGCAGTTCGCTGATTCGTAATTACCAGTGATTTTCCCCTGGACTTTCCTCTATTTCATTAAAGGCAAGGTTTTTCAAGCAATTTTTAAAGGACATCAGAATGATACTGTTGTTAAGTCCTAAAAAAAATTGTTGCGATAATAGTATAAAGATAAAAATGTGCATCTCCAATTAGAACTTTTTGGAAGAAGGAACAGTAATAAAATGAGGCCGTAGTGAAAGTAAAAAATTGACATTCTACGTTAATACATACACAATTATCCAAACGTGCAATACAATGTAATGAGATGGACCTCTTTTTTTTATTATTTGCTACCATTAGTGCTAACAACTTCTGTGGCAACCGTTCAAGGTAATGTTATATAAAAAAAACGAATTTCCAGCAATGTTTTTATTTGGTAGGTGGAAAATTAAGCCGATTATATTCATAATTTTGGATTTAAAAATCTATTCGAGCGCATTTTCCCATGTTTATTATATTAATGAGTGTCCCTTCTTTGAAGGGATTAACCCATGTACATATTTGCCCACAGTAATAAAATGACCATATACTCTTGGCTCTTAAAATTGAGCTGGCATTGACTCTATATTTTTCTTGATGTCTTGATAGATATGTAAATGAATTAAACTCCGGATATAATAAAAGTTATGTAATTGAACACTAAATTGAAAGTGTTCAAACGGGACATTATTGAGGTACAAAATATAGATTTATTTTCATACAAAAATACTTTTTACCTTGACATACTCTTGTATTTTACTATACTGGGAAATATACGAATTTAAAGCTCAGGCAATATGTTTTTCTGCTGGTCGTGGTTAAAAATATCACAATGTCATTTACACTTTTTTTTGCATTTAAAATAACATATGCACACGTTATAGTTGGTCATCGGTTAAATAGGGTTTTCTTTGGTGATTATAATTTTTTTTATTACACTATGGGAGACTGTAATATGTTTTATATTTTCAAATGCTCATCCGACATACAAAAAACTTACTAAATGAATGTTTGAAACAGCAATTTATGCTTTACAAATAAAATAAGCACGTAAACATATATTTTGTAGACATACTTTTCGGCCTAACAGTACTATACATACGAAAACTTAATTAATATCTACTTAATTAATTATTAAACCATATTTAATAATAAAAAAATAGAATCCAACTTTACAAAAGCTGTTTAATCGATAAAAAATGGGAGAAAAAATAGGAAATAGTGACAAGTGTTTTTTCGTGACAATTCTTTGACAAACATTTTCAAGTCAGCAATATATTAATATTATGCTTAAGCGTTTAACAGTCATTAAAAGCATTACAATAACTTTTTTCAAGAACATACGGATCTAAAACTACGTTTTACTTAGTAGTGCAAGCATAAGTATTGTTTATATTTGTCTATCAAATACATTGGAGTTCAAAATAAATTGTGAAAATTTGTGAAATTCCCCTATGGTTCAAAAAAAGAAAGACAAGCACGTATGAATTGTCAAAATCGTAAAATTCTGGATTGCACTTTACAAGTACTTAAGTATTATTGTATTGTGCCGGAATCATTTTAAAATTACATTTTAAAGTTACAAAGCTGCACCCTTTCCCAAGAAGTACCATATAATAGGTATACTACTATTTCACAAGAAGCACGATCCGAAACATTGTCGAAGGTAAAAACACACAAAAAAACGTTGTTTATCAATGTAATGGACTAATAATTACTGAATTATGCATACATTCGTTTTTACAATATATAACTGTCCCGATTTCTTAACCCATGGGTCGTCGCATTGGTAAATTGTTACTATTAGTTCTCCGAACGAAATTATTAGCCTCATCAATCGGCCAGTGAATAGTGCCAGGGGGAGTGAGGGATTCTGAGGGCTTCACAAGTTGATTCCTATGCCTTATGACAGCCACGGGGTTGGTGCTGTCTTGGTGAAGAATGTCATTACTATTATGATTATGAAAAGGACGAGGGGGATGAAGATGGTGATAAGGGTGGTGGTGAGGATTTCCTGGACCTCCAGGTCCAGGACCAGGTCCAGTTCCACCTCCAGGGAGAGGATACGGTCCTCTGGGGAAATGATTACGACTGGGCAAACCACTGCCAACGCTCACTTTATTCTTATTTCGATTTGGCCGGGGGAAAGGAAGATTAAATTGGGGTTTCCTTCGCATTAGAATCGGTGGAGGGGCAGGTCGATGGGCGTACTTGGAGCGGTCAATAATGTGATTGCTGTGACCGCCACCTCCATTGTTGGAATATTGGTGTTGTTCTGGGCGGGAGTCGCCGCCGGGGAATTTCACGCGAGGCGGCATCGTGGAAGGCATGGGGATTTGTGGTGACGGCTTAATAATTTTTAATTTCGTCGACTCACTCCCACCACTATCTTTGCCACCTCCACCTCCTCCCGAATTACCTCCGCCACTACCTCCTCCGGTTTGCTGGTCAGAATACCACTGTTCGTTGGAGGTGGTGGGATTACTGTTTCCAGGGTCTTCATATTCATCCAAGGTGGTTGGAACCGTAGCCACGGATGCCCGGACTGGGGTAGTTATTTGAAGAGGTGACATGGGTGGGGGTTGCATGGAGGTACTCAAAAAATAATTCACCTCACTGCTTTCCAAACTGGTAGGATTATTACTATTATAATGGGGTTCGTGTCCTCGATGAGAACCCGGGTGTTTTTGGACGACTTTTTGTTCCTGAGAGTACATGACAGGTCTCCAACCATCTCGGGAGACATATTCACTGTCTTGGAATGTGAACTGATTCTCATGGAAATTTATCGGCGCCGGAGGGACAAAGCCATTCTTATTGCCTTGGGATTCATTATTGTCTGTTATGTTTGGTTTTGCTGTCGAGTTGGCTTCTGGAGGGGAAGGTGTTGTCGTGGTCCTGAACGGCTCCGCGTAGATTTCGTACACTCGGACCTTGGGCTTTGAAGTGGTTGCCGGTGTGGGAGCGACTTTATTATTACTCAAATTCTTTTGTGAGTACAACTGCTGATCCACATGCAGGATGGGCTTTCGCTCTAGAATTTGATCTTCCACATTGCTGCTGGAATCCTCGGTGGATGACACAGGGATTGCCTCATGACTGCCTGTTCCTTCGCCAGGACGGTACTCCTCCGAATTTCTTCCTTCTTCATCGTCCTCCAGTTCTTCGGACACGAATTCATATTCTGGGGCATTGTCTCGATGAGCCAGTTCACTACTACTTTCCTCTGGCTTTCGCTTGCTCCAATCACCTTCTCCGACGGTCTCAGCGACTTTGGGCTCATTTGCAGCAGCGAATAGGTCACTACTATGTTCTTCATTCACTGGCCTTCGAATTCCACTTCCAGCCATCGCTGAATCAACCTGGGCTTGGTTGTGATGAAAGACCATGCTCTTCGGGGGAGAGACGTAAACTTGATGATTTTGGATGTCCGAACCTGCAGCGATAGGTTCAATAACGTCCGAATAATTATCATGTTCAGAATACTCATCTTCACCCTCACCAACATCGGGCTCAATTACAATTTCCGGTTGGGCTTTGGGGTCATAAGCAATATCTATAACATGACTATTCGAACCATTTTTCTCCTTTTTAATACTCCCAAGATTCTGCTCCTCCTCCCCTTCTTCCTCTTTCGAATGTCGTCGATTCTCATTTTCCTGGTCTATTTCAATGTCTAATTGATCCATGGACTCACCCTCGTCCAAGTCCTCATCGGGGTAGTAGCCATAAATGTGGGTAGTTCCATCGGAAGAACCGTAATGGAAGGCTGTACTGGCTGGAGACACTTTCTGCGTTCCTTCCTTCCGTACTGGTAAACTACCATCGCCCTCACCCCCATCTTCGGACGGAGAACTAAAAAATGGTTTAAACTGCTCTTCCAGATTCTTCAAATGGGAGGATTTTCTAGATTCTTCAGCGGACGGTTCCGGAACGTACGTCTCAGATTTGGGGTAATCGCTCACTTTACCACTTCCTTGTTGGGGCAGAGGAGAATTGGAGAAAAGGTTTAAGAGGATATCTAAGTCGGATTTGGGCTTGGAATGATCATTCTTACTTTCGTCTTCTTCTTCGCTGCTTTGATTTAAAATCTCTGTCTTGGTAAATTTTAGCGTGTGGTTTGTCAATTCTAGCGTGTCCGTAGAATTGGAGTTGGTGTCGTACCATGGTGGTAGGATGGCTGAGGTAATAATCCCTGCTGGTGTTTCTTTTGTGACAAGGCTCTTTTGGTCATCGGCTCCCACTAGTATGTCCAGAAATTCATTGCTCTCCTTTTTGCTATGGTCATTCTTGCCTTTATGGCCATATTTGCCAATGTTGAATATATTTTTGTTATTGGATTCCCTCCGCCCATCCGAACTGAGGTTGGGGCTGGGGACAACTTCCAATCCTTTATTTGGAGTCGTGGTGGGGGATTTACTCCTAATAACACTCGTGACATGCTCCGACGAATCCGCATCATGTTGCGTATTGTAGGTCGAGGGAAAGAGTGTGGTTTCCGGAGTCACAAATATAACAGTTGTTGGCTGCGGCGTAGTGGTAGTCACACGAACTTTAACCCGTCGAACTTTAACGGTTTCCCCATTCTTGGTCTCAAAACTGCCCCGATCCAACTCCACATATCTATTCCTGGTTTTGGAAGGGCCGGAAGTGCTGGTAAAGTCACCTTTAGTCCGATTCCACTTTGGCTGCAAGTTCTTGATGATCTTTGCCAACAAATCCTCCGTAATCACCGTGGTCGGAGATGAGGTTGTGGTGCTAGTGAGAGGCTTCCCATCCTCATCATGTGGGGGGATTTGATCTATGAGCATCTTCTTCAACTTTTTGGATTGATCCCCCTCCTCTTGGGAATTTTCCTCTCCGGAATTCCCTCCAAAATAGGGTTTGTTTGTGGTGGGCACTCCCGGAAGGGTACTTCCCACGTCCTCCGTGGACGACGGTGGGATGTAGTGCTTCTTATGATCATACCCTTGGTATGTGGTGGCGGAGGAATCCTCAAAGGACGTTCTCTCCGGATACCGAGTGGTTTGACTCCGTTGTTTATTTGTTGATGACGATGGATGGTAATTATTATGGTGATGAGTCGTAGTGGATGTGGAAGGAGGAAGTGTAAAGAGGACGGGTGAGGTGGAAGCTATTGTTTTCGTGCCGGATTGTTGTTGCGTGGGCGTTGTTGGTGGTGGCCTATGTGGAACGTATCGCTCCACGCTTTCATTGCTAGTGATTTCATCCACCGGCGAATTATGACGCTCACCACTTTCACCATACAATGACTCGTCCTTATGAAAGGTCTTGATCGTATTCATGAGGATCTTGAACACTGAATTGGAGGTGGTTGTTGGGGGTGCCATGGACGTCGTCTGTACAGGGAATAAAGTAAAAAAAAGTAATTACAATATATATGCAGTTAGGTATAACCAGTTTTATGTATGCATTCACTCAAATAAATCACAAATTTTCTTTAAGTACGTGAAATTTCTGCACTCGGGTAGTCTAGTTATAGAAAGAAAGTGGAATTACTCTAAAACGAGTGCTTCAGAACGCGCATAAACACCTTAATATTGCCGCGTCTTGACATTACAATAGATACGAAAACCTTGTATAAAAACTGGTTCGAAATCTGGCATTCCCAAAACTATCCAGAAGAGAAAACAATCTCAACATATTTTGGGTCTGCGAAAAAAGCCAGTTAAGGAAATGAAATTGACACTCGAGGGCATGCATTGTGCATTATTTTGACTGCACTTTTGCATCCTAAATAATTCACGTGTGCTCTTGACGTCTCCAAAGAACAGGAAATCTCCAACCTTTTTCTCAACAGACGACTCTGTCGTTGCCAAATGGCCAAAAAAACAGCATTTCTCATGCATTTTGAGTGAAAACTGGCTCATTCACCAAAAACAAAGTGCATGTGAATGAACATTCATTAATTCATTACCAAAAGCAGGAGAAAACGGAATTAGTATGCACTAGAACATCCCCATTTCCTCCATTCAATTCACCCCATAATAAGAACTTTGTCATCGTCTACTATAGAAGTTCCACAAAGTCGAAATGTCCTACAACTCCCTTGATAAAGTGCAAACACAGAAAAAAACTAACAGAGAATAATAACAAGAGTAAACAAAATGTGTATAAATACTTAACATGGAAAAAACGTAGGATAAAAAGTGTTTAAACACACATCCTGAGTTTCCCATTCATCCATTTTTTTGCTATCTAAATACACCATGCGTATCATTTACAAAGGGTCTCTTCAGTCCCAATGAATTCTTAAACATACCAGCTTCGCATAAAAAATGCGTGTAATAAAAGTCAATAGAAATCTATCTCACGAAACATTTTCCTTTTGGTGGGACCACACTTGCTATTCCTGTTGAAATATTTTTGAATTGAATTAGCTATTCTTCTGTATTGTACATTTCTTTATTGTTTATTGTAGAAACACCAGTAGTATAGTGGGCTTGAATCAATAAAAATAGGATGTAAAATAACGCGTCAAATAATGAAAGGAACCCACAAAACAATTTCTTTTGAACTGACCAGCCTGTCTCTTTCAAATTGATGTTCATATCTCTTTTTAAGGCTTTTATTTTCTCTTTTATATTCCGTCTTCCTTTTCGTCTCTTTCATTCACTTCTTTTTTTGTTTCTCTTCTATCAATTTTTATTTCTCTTCTTTTTTCATTGTTGCTTTTCTTTCTACACTTCTCGCATCATTTCCCTTTTTCCTTCTCACTTCATTTTCTCTCTCCTCGTTTCTTCTTTTGCCGTCCTCTTTACTTCCCTTAATTTTCATAAAATATCCTTTCCGTATCCATGAATGTTTCTGTTTCTTCCGTATTTTTGCATCTCTCTCGTTTCTACCTTGTCTCTCCCATTCGGCAATCACAGTTTACAATGCTATATTTGCAATCTACCTCCACCGCGCTCCAAATTGCTTCCAAAGTAGTTGAAATTGAAAATGCATACATTCCCCTAAAAACGTCTCGTCTACAGTGTTCACCCTTTATTTTTTTTATTACCTATTCTCCTTGAAGTTAATGACTCACAAGCATGAAATTGTTGTAAATTAGATTCTCTTGAATTTTTTTTCTCCCGTACACTCATCCACCAAAAATTTCGACGTACATATATGGCGATGGGGTTCCTCCCCACGCCTGAACCTCCTGACACAAATTAGAAGACTAAATAAGTGAGACATTATTATCATTATCATTGAAACTGACGGTGAGTACCTTCTAATAATGCAATTTTCCCTCTTCCTCCTGGTGTTCATTCACACACTTCTGGTGTTTTTTCTTTGACTGCGGTAAAAATAGTTTCCATTTCATTTTTTTATTCATCTTTTCCTTTTACTCTCCTACACGGTATTGCACACCATTGACATTTTTTTGCCCGGATGTTTTTTTAAGGGGGGCTCAATTACAAATAATGACTCTTTACTTTTACCCACATTGTCAACTGAAAGCGTATGCATACAAATAAACCTTTTTTTTACCCATTCACACCTCCACCCCCGTATTTTCCTTTCAACGTGATTTTTTTCTCATGGCATCCTACAAAAACAATGAGAAATTTAGAAATCTGGTAGGGGATTTTCCAATGTGGCAATAAAATGAAACCTCAAATAAAGAAAAACTTGAGAAGTTATACGACATTCTGATTTCCACCTTCCAATTTAAAACGTCAAATTTTGGTACTACTTGTGGCTATTTAGAATATTGGAATTGTAATGAAATGGTGGCCAGTGGTCGACGACTATCTTTTTACACTATTTTTCTCAAACGAGGAAAAATTTAGATGATAAGATTTAAGTGCATTCACGCTAAGATGCTACGTAACATCTCAAGATAAAGAGCGTGAAGGTTAGCTTTTTTTTTATCCACAAAAAAAGTAAACCACGAAAATAGTAATTTTCCTGTCCACAGCCTTTTGAGTCCATAGAGGTGGTCCTTTTTTTCCCTGTTTGGGTGAATGAATCCACTGAAACTCTTCATTCTGCATTTATTTACTATTTACAGGTAAACATTAATTTCCGTATAACCATTTCAGGAATATACACAAAGATATCTAATTTCAATAAACAACCCAACCACGTCCAAGTAAATGCACGAGTAGAAAGAAATGTAAACAAATCTGTGAAGGCTGGTGGTGTGAATTAGCTTAAATTAACAAAATTGTATACATATTAAAAATAAGAAGTGGTGACCAATAGCACCATTTTCAGAGTCAATGTAAAATTTTGGGAGCAATTTTGCTGGTTTTGTATACATTTTCCTTTCCTTGATTCCACATATTTTGTTGGGGTAATGTAAAAGTTGTGCAAAAAATTTTGACTGATTGTACATATGTCCTTGCTCTGCAATAATTTAAATGCCAAGAGTACAATGGCCAATCTCCCCCACAAAAATCCCCTTTCAACAGTATGAAGGCATTACACATAAAAAATAAACAAAAATCTTGCCAGACAGCAAGTGATTGACAGAAGGAAATGCAACTTCAAAATACATGCATTGCCGTTACTAATGTAAATGGATAATAAACTGTTAATAGTTGATCTTAATTACGAATGCTAGACGCATATTTTTTGAGTCTGCAAATGAAGAATGTAAAAAAAAATTAACTGCAGAAACAAATTGCTACAAGTTTGTAATTAGTAGCTTGTATAATTTTTTAAAGCTGTAAAAAACCAACATCTTTTTTCTCGGTCATATTTTGCGTTAAAAATATATAGTTTCACCTTGACAGATTCCCTCACAAAAAATACCATTTTTTTGCCCTTTATTGAAAGTGTTCGTATAAAGAAAAAGAAGATATAGCAAAGTAATTGCCGTTTCTTTAGTATGTGATCCTTTTACTCACTCTTCCGTATAGACATGTGTGTTTTTTTCTGACAAAACCCAGGCAAACTGTAGTGTAAGTACTAGTATGACTGCACGCAGTAAGGAAGATTGACTTGTCATTTACATACACGGCCGGAGAAAAAAAAACATGTGTCACTTTACTTGAGAATCACCATTTACTATACTTTTCTGCATCACTGGAAAAACAAATAAAAAATCACAGAAAAACATATTATACATGTATGTATATAAGCAAAAAAGTGTGTTTAAGTAAAATTTAATGAAGTCAAAATTGCTTTTTAACAACCAGAAAACGAAAAAGTTTTTCTTTAAAAGAAATGTGCACCTGCTACATTTTTTGCTTTTTAATTCGTAATCAGGGTGCAACCTCTTAAACAGTAGAAGTAGTTCTTTGTTCCCGCAAAAAGGGTTAAGCGATCTAATTCCATACGTACAAGGATTTTTTTTAAAAAAAAGTTCAACACTTTGAATTCTTCCTGGAAATGAGTGAGTGAAATTTCTGGACTTGTGGAAACGAGTGGCAATTCAAACTGCAAACTGTCCTTGTAGATTTTGCCACCAGTGAATATATCAAATTGACCGAAAAATGTTTTTGACAGTTGCTTCTTAAATGCACACGCTATGGCGATGTTTGGTAATTGGCACATATGTACAGAAATCTTATAGATTAAGTCCATCCATCCCATAAATTATCTGCAAATCTAATAAATTCTTAAAAAGCAAAAATAAAAAATATTTTAAATGTGAAAGATTGTTTTACCCTCTGCCCATATTCGCCGGTCGTGTCACTCCAATACTTTCGGGTGGTGACGCGTGTCGTTGCCGTAGTTGTGGGTGGCATTTTGGTGGATGTCATCGCCGTCAACCTCGTCTCAAAGATGGTGGTCGTCGCTCTGCCCAAGTCGTTATTCTCATCGTTGTTATCATTACTATTAATGGGGACTTTGGTGAGATTGAGCTCATTCACCGGTGTGATTCTGAAGCCATTTCCGTGATCGAATACAAAATTATTTAAATCCTCCTGATTGTTCTTCACCATATGGGATCGACCTACATCACCAAAATAGAAAAATTTCACTATATTATAACCATATGAAAACAAAAACAAAAACAACGTATAACATTGAAAAGAAGAGGGTGTTTCAAGACAGAAGAAAGCACACCGTAAACAGAACCCTTATAAGAGTATGTGTAACCCTTTCCTTTGAGTAAAACCAGTCTCTCTATCTATTCATCGTCAACGTCATATGAAATTTCCAAAATACCAGACAAAATAGTTATTACTACCTACAGCATTTTTTTCAATGTTAACACAAAAATAAGAAGTCCTTCATTAAAACTGCAGGGGTAATTTATCCCTGGATGTTATTTCCTTATTAAAATACGGGGTAAGTTCCACTGTCAAAACTTGGGGAAGCCCATCAAAGTCTACTTTGACGGGGAAATTAGTACCTAAAAAGCTATATGTATACCACATAAAAGATTCAATCTAGTTTTATTATGTATTGTACTTGCATATTTATTTCTATTTACAGCATGTACCATGCTAACCACGATTTTTTAAAATAATGAAGCCGCACATAAATTTTACACCTCTTCTTGAATACGCACCTCCTTTACTTATGATTCATTAACTACAGCTTTCAACCTTTTTTTCTTTCACATTTGTCTTCAAAAAATGTAAGAAAGAAATTTTCCTTGTAGGTGATCCCCTTTGAAAAACACAGGTGAGTGATTATTGTTTATACGGTGACATGCACACACATGCATTTTTTTTAGAGATTTTAAAAAGGAGCATGATGGGGATTCCTTTTCATCTCCTATCACTCATCATGCTCATAATTTTTTTTACACTATATGACTGTCATTATCACGCATGGACCACTAAATATATTCTGAGAGCCTGAGTATTCTATCAAGAAGCAAATGTACATCGCATATGAGTAGCATGTAGCATTTTAAATACTATTATTTTAGCGGAACATGAAAGTTTCTCATTATCAAAGTAAGTAGGGTCCCGCCGACATTCCAAGCATTTCCCCATGATTTTTAGCACGAAATACAGGACAAAAAAATCTATACCTCAAGTTATAGAAAGAGATTTAAAGGGGTAATAAAGAAAAATTGACACCCGTAATTATATCCACTCTATCCTTAGACGTTAATTTCGCTACAGCATGCCACGTTTCAAGCAGGTATACATGAATCCACCCGTCATATGTGGATCAATCCTTTTTTAAGCCTATTTATAGGTGTATTTATACAGACGAGTACTGCAATGAAGAATAATTGCTGTCTAGGAAAAAAGAGATGGAAGACAAATTTTTAAAAGACAATTATTCAGTTAAGATGCTGACAAACAGGTTTCGTCCCAACGTTTTATAACATACGGTATACATTTTTATGCATACTTCCTCGATAATCTTTGAATATTTCATAACAGACGAGTTCGGAATCATATACCATCTCCTGATTTTATAACACTGGAATTTTTTGATTACAAAATCACTGATGACATTGTGCAAAGTCCAGTTTTTTTGGGGGACTACACGGTGCATAAAATTAAGCTGACCCTTATGCAAAGCCAGCTTGGTCAAGTTCATGGATGATTAACTCTCGTACAATTGTCTTATCAAATCGAAGTAGCATATAGAACTGTGTATCTGTAACACAGAATGTGTTCGTGTGGTGACTACATTGCCCCATTCAGGAATTTTTTCAGTACAACAAGCATGTATTTTTTGAGCTACCTACATTTTTTGTTCTTGCAGTAATTTTAACTTAGAAGTAATTCTGTTTAATGTTCAGCATGTTTATAGGTATGTACATACACATATGGCACAACCTACAGGTATAGGCATACACATGCACACAATGCGAAACCAATGTCATTAGTTACAGCGAAAAAAGGGGAGAAGTGAGACGTACAAAAGCGTCAATTCAAGTTGTCAATTAATCGTGCGTATTCACACCCATTGCAGTATTATTAATTGGGTGGCATATCACTTTTTTGAATGAGACATGACAACATTTAACCTAACGAAAGCTGGCCTATATTTCACGTGACGTGTTTAAAGGCCTTACAACTGTTTTTGCAGCGTATTACGTATATACATATTAGTGTGGTGCATATCGTTGACTAAAAAAATATCGGTGAATATCGGTATCGGCTCATTATCGCTGCCGATACG
>JAQGBT010005574.1:0-14060 GCA_034698585.1 Disparrhopalites patrizii
TACATAGAGAAAGACAGAAAATTCTACAGAGAGAAATAAACAAAAATACATAGAGAAAGACAGAAAATTCTACAGAGCGAAACAAAGTGATGGAGAGAGAAAAAGAGTAGATGAGATAAACTGAAAGAGCGAAATAGAGAGAGAGAGAGAGAGAGAGAGAGAGAGAAAGAAAGAAGCAGCGAGCGAGGAGAAATGTTGAGACGGTAAAATAGAGATAGAGACATACGGAGATACCGAGAAAGACAGAGATAGAAAGAGAGAAAGACGGGAGATAGTGAGGGAGGACGACAGATACAGCGAAAAGTAAATGCATAGTGTCACGAGAGCGAAAGGCTCCTAAAAAAAAGACAGGACGTGCGTTCCATAGATAAAATGAGAAAAAAGCCTGTTGACAGTAAGAAGACGAGCAAAAAAGGACAGTTGAAAGAAAATAACATGTGCGGGTACATTTCTTCCGGTAGAATTGCACCAGTGTTTGCTAAAAGGATTACAAAAAGCACACGGGGACCTTCCTTAAGTCGTCCGGTCTGTATCTGAAGCCCTTCTACAGTAATAAGAATACACACATGTTTTTTCATACAAGAAAGAATTGAAAAAAAAGGAGATTTAAGTCCCTTGTTCCCTCGAAGGAAATCGTAAAAATGGGGCTTTATCCTATACCCTTACGTTTTTGGTGCATGATATCCATTGTAACGTTGAGCGTCTCGGGTGGGTGAAGGACACCTATTAAATCTTGCTCTTCTTGTTATTAGAAAAGTCCTCCTCCAACTAATAAGCAAGACTCGTCCCTTTGCACGTACTTCCCTTTTGGTGACAGTTGTGTGACTTGTTTTTTCCCCCGCCCTCTCTAAGTCTCCAGGATCACCTTTTCTTGATCTCTTACAAGGCTTATTATAATTCCTCTGGAAAAGAAAACCTCCGGGAGGCTTCCACATAATCCTGGAAAGAAAAAAAGAATAATAAAAGGAATACTAAAATCACTCGGAACATATTGGATTCGGTCCTGGAAAATTTTCTAGGCGGGTAGTAGTACAAATTTTTAATGATTTCCCTTCCTCTCCTCATCACTCAAGGGATTTGAATTAGTTCGCATAAATGCACACAATACCTCCTTAACTTTTAATGTGCATTTGGTGTTTCTGAAACAAGTTGTTGTCTCCTTTTTTTCTTAACCTAGGAAGTTCCATAGAATGGAAGAAAAGGAGGATGAGCAGTGGAAATCCATGAACAAATGGGGGGAAAAAGTTTTTTTTTTCCAGGACTACCGTGAGGAAAATTGGGAAGGATTTAAAAAGAAAATCTGGAGGAATGAATAAAAGAAGCAGAAGGAGAGCGTGAAGAAATAGGAGAAAAAAAGCTCTGAGATAATTTCCAGCTCGTCTCGTAGCTTCCTGTCATTGTCGTTACATGGAGAAAAATATTTAAAAGAGATTCCATTGGAGACGGGGTGACTGGTCCCAGTTTTTTTTATATAATTCTCCAGTTTTTTTCTCTCTTCTTCAGATTTCATTGGTCGTCTTGCTTTTTTTTCTTTTGACTCTCAGAAGTTATCTCAAAGTGTCTGAGTTTATGGGCCAAGAATAAAGATACGTAGTTTAGTTAGACTTATTAGTCACATTCAGACCTTGTTCTCTTATATCCCTTTTCCTATAGGGGAACTTCATTACAAAAACATTAAACATAGATGAGGTAAAGTGACTCTTTACAACATACGCTTGTAGTAAGTAAAAGCCTGCGGAAGAATCCATGTCAAAAAATGTCTACGAAACTAACCAAATGAAAAAAACCTGGAGACCGATTACAGCTTAAACATTTTACACAAAAAAAACGTATTACTTTGTCCATGACAATCTCCCTATTTGATAACTATAATTCTTCCCATGGAGTTTGCTTCTATACATATAGAATTTGGAGACATATAATCCAGAATTATTATGTGAAGTCATACAAGGTTCAACAGCGTAATAGCCTATGCTCATAGGCAAGTGTTGAAAAAATCAGAAGAAGGGCGATATCTCGTAGGTGTGACTCCTTTTTCTGAGGACATGGCGGGGAACAAAGATTTTGAGAAAGCCAGAGAGAGAGGGACGACCACGCCAACAAGAAGATATTATCCTTTTTGGGGTGTAATACAACCCTCTGGGGTTTTGTGCATAATAACACGAAGAAGGAGTCTCACTCTCTCTCTCTCTCTTCCGCTGTCGTCGTTGACACCGATAGGCACTTAACTCACCTCTGAAATTTCCAAACAAAAACAATTAGCACCGACGAACATTTCTTTAAAGACTCTCCTAGTCAGGCTTTCCCCCTCACCCTGTCTCCAGTGTCTCGTGTTCAGGGCCCTGATAAGAATTATCCTTCGGGGCGATGTTCAAGAAGAAACAATGGAGAGAGAGAGACAGAGAGAGAAAGCAAGATTGCCCAATACTGAAAGGAGCACAGAATGTGATAGCTAGCTAGAAAGAGAAACAGAGAGAGACGGAGCAAGAGAGAGAGACATAGCAAGAGAGCAAGAGACGGAGCAAGAGAGAGAGACATAGCAAGAGAGCAAGAGACGGAGCAAGAGAGAGACAGAAAGGGAGATAATAGAGAGCATAAGAGAGAGACAAAGAAAGAGAGCGTAGCGTAAGAGAGTGAGGGAGAGAAATAGAGAGCACGAGAGAGACAGAGAAATAAAAAGCAAGAGAGAGAGACAGAGAAATAGAGAGCAAGAGAGAGACTGAGAGAGATGACTGAAGAAGAGAAATAGAAAACAAGAGAGAGACAGAGAGATGACTGAAGAAGAGAAAGGGCGACTCACGGAGGATATTTCATGTTAGAATACCAGAGAAAGGGAGAGGTAGACAAACTAGCGAGAGCGAGATATGTGTAAAAATAGAGACAAGCAGGCAGAGGAAGATACAGATAGAAAGACCAACACACATATATTCAGAGAGAGGCAGAGAGAGAGAGAGAGACATCGACAGTAAAGTGCAAAGAGATAAAGGGAGCGAGGCAGACAAGGATAGAGTGATAGACAGAGAGAGAGAGAAATGAAACTACAAGAGATTAAAATCCTTAAGAATAAAGTAAAGAAAAGAAAAGAAAGAGAAAAAGCCGAGAAGACAAGAGAATTTTTCAGGAATTGAAAGGATGCAGAGGTAAACAGATACTTTACATACATCGTCCAGAAAGTGAACATATTGCCATTGCGTCTAATGACTACTAAATACGAAATTTCCCTTCGGAAACAATGTGAGTTCATTCCGGCACACACTCCAAAATAAAAAAAAACAACGACACATTTATATTACACACACTCCTCTCACCTATTACCTTATATACCGGTACAAAACCCTTGTAAAAATGTACATTTTTTCGTCTGAATTACCCGTCGTTCCAACACTAAAAGCTTAACTCTGCCCAACGGTTGTATCCCAGCTCAGTCGTCGTCGATTATTCCTGTTTCCTCCAAACATTACTATTTCATAATTCCTCAAGTCCAATTTGTACCCATTTTTTTTAGGAGGAATACACGTTTTTTTTCTTCATTCTGAAATAGCAGTGTCTAGCATCATTTGAGCCCTTCGGAAAGGTGCCAGTTATGCGTGCGTGTGTCGTCCAAATCCAAAGGGCATATATATGTAACTAACATTTATACAAAAGGCACAAAAGTCATATTTTTTTGACGCTTCCTTAAAGACAGAAGGAATGGGGAGAAAAAAGGGTATTAAACCACCTCAGGAGCAGACATTAGAATGCAATTTAGCATTTCTTACCGTCCGTCTCCTGTGCTCGATCTACCTAAAAAAAATTGGAAAAAAGTATAATTTTCCCCCTTGAAGATGTTCAAGAACTCATGATTACCACCAGAAAAAAAATTAGGGGGGATATAGGACCGTAATAATAATAATGATCTCGCAGGGGAAAAATGGTCTTACATTCATTGTGTGTGGGTTACTATCACTAGCAACCTCCTAATGGAGCTGCTGTATCTCTACTGTAGAAAAAATGTGGGGAAAACTGACTTAAAAAATACAAACATATGTCAATTATGTGTATAATCTCCATATTTTTATGACACATAACGAGACAGTGGGTCAACAGAGTCATTCATCCAATCCTTTTCTTGTAGTAATAATCAAGGCAAATGGTAATATCTCCTTTCTCACTATTACATACTCTCTTACATGTTGAGGATGCTCTTCGGACGCTTTTGTTTGCATAATTTATTTAGAAAAATTTTCATTAAAAATGGATTTTTTTTCTTTGCTTTATTATGTTCTTTCCCCTTTCAGAACAACAAATTGTCAGGTGGGAAGGGTCCTCCTCCTCTCACTTTAATGACACTTGCCATGGCTTCTTTGGTGTAAAGACGCCGTCACGAAACTCTCTCCTTCCCTGAACGAAATGTAAAAAAAAACTTAAAAAATGTTTCATATCACATAATAATACATAATAAACATCAATAAAGCATGTTTTCGCCTAATACATTTTGACAGAAAGTTAACCTCTTAAATCACTTATTTAGAGAGGAACCCCTTTGAAATTCAAAAGGGAATTGGACATTACTTAATGATGTATTTTGTAAACTATTTATACATAAAAGTGTGGACATAATCCATGTTTACGTACAGCTTTACGGAGATAACCAAAGTCTTTCATCACAAGAGCTTTTCTTAAACGAAAAAAAAAACATTTTTATGATCTTTATTGCCATATTGCTTACCCCATAAAATTGAGGTAAAGAGGCTCACGTAGCCTCCTTCCCCGGGAACATACTTATATTTTTAAACAGATGTATCTGCTAATGAATATGAAAATATTGTACATATACATATGTATATACATATAAAAAAATATGAAATTTTGAAGGTAAAATTGAGAAGACAGAATCGTGAGGGATTTGTTAAAAAATGTAAATAAAACCCTCACACATTGATCATCTGGCAGAATGACCATGTGTTACTTTTTTTGGGGGAGAATAATAGTAAAAAAATATAATAAGAGAATCCCTTCCACTTGAACAAATCCAAATATGTTACCATTTACACATACAAAAAGCTACGATAATGTGTCTTCTAAAAGTCTAGTCTTAAGAGGTGTGCTACTCCTGAAAATAATAATACCATATGTATACAATTACTACACTTGGATTGACGACATATACTTAACTCAAAAAAATATGTATTTCATCTTTCATCAATGAAAAAAAAGATGATTAAAACCCTTTCATATTCGTTTTAATGCGGAAGAGCGAGTTCATTCTTCTTCAAAAAAAATAATAGAAATCCTGATGACAACGGATTCTCGAGCAAATCTTTGGGCATACAAGTTGGCATACACCAAATAAATGACGAGTTGGAAGATTTAACAATGGAGTTGGGTAAGAGAAGCCAATTACTAGGACTTTGTTGGTCACTTCTTCCGTTTGTTATAGGTCCACTTTTACTAAAAATAGAAATTTTTAAAATCCTGCACTTCCTGTCAACAAGACTCCGATCGAAAAAAGCGTTTTAAACCATTTTCTTACCTTGTTTACTGTTTACTCACACTCACATTGCTAAATACTTGAGATCCAAAAGAATTGGGAGCAGCATCAGCATTCTTGAAACTTTTTTTTTCTATGGAGGAAATATTTAACATAACAAATCCAGTTAAATCTCTGTGTAGAACATGTTCACGTAACTAAAACATTATTATTGTTACCGCAAGAAAATTCCTGTATCAAGCTTAAAGTTCTAAGTTGAGGATCCAAAATGCGTTACCAAACTTGAACATTTAGTATCATTAACCGTACTGAAGATTCACTTATAAATGTAGGAATTTTCACCTTCAAAACCACATAAAAACACATCATATTTAGTAAGGCGATTTAACACTTGTTTTTTTTTTTAAATAACGGGAAAAGAACATTTTTTTTTCTACTTCATCTGGATTTTAATCCCACCATATATAGAAGGAATGTAAATGTAAAGCGTAATTAGGAGGATTCAATTTTTTTTTCTGGGTAAATTTCCAAAAAACCAGACCACGGGAAACTATTGAAAATTGTTTTCTGAATATCAATAAAAGTAGGAATAAACTAAAGCACAAACCTAAATTAAAATCTTCTCTTAATTAAAGCCATAATTTCACAGCTCTTCTACCATTTACAGATTTCCTTACTTCATGTAATTTTGAAAAAAAAACGCTTAAAACACTCGCTTTTCTGAACAAAAATCTAAAACACAAAGGATATTTGGACTTTTTGCGTCTGAGAACAAAAGAATTGGCGGTCGCGTTCTGATTGGATGTAGATAAAGGAGAAGCTCGCCTCGGCAAAAATGTTTTTTTTGACATTTTGAAACATATTTTCTCAATTTGATTTATCTTTTCATCCTTTTTATTTAATACCATTTTTTAATTGAATGTAACAATGTAAGTAAAAATTGTGAAAGATTTAATTTTATTCAAAAGAATCCTTTTCTCAGATGTTTGTCTTACCTATATGTACATATACATACATAAATACATATAATACACTTCCATTAAATTGTGGTTTGAATGAAAATTAATTTCTAAAAAGCATGCCAGTGACTTATCAAAATCTGCCCAAAATTGGCTCGGTCAGTGATATAAGAATACGAAATTTTATTTTTTCGTTTATATGTATACCGTTATTTCGTGCGTGTAAAAGCGATTATTTCACCAAATTTTTCAAGGAGTATTTAGCAGACTTAGGGACGAATTGCATTTTTCGGAGGAAAAGTCTGTTCTTTTATTTCTATTTTTGTTTCGTTTGTATACAGGAAGAAGAATTGTCCATTGAAATTAAATCCGGTGTCGTGGAGGTGTTAAGATCTAGAACAGACCTTTCTACTTTCTAGGAATTGGGTATGCTTTTTTTTGTATGATCTATTCAAACAAGGATACTAAATCTCATTATTTCTGTGTGAAGAATGCATGTGTGTATTGTAGATTTTAGATACAACCAAATTGTTAAAATGTTAGTTGTACATATATACGTACTTATTTATATGTATTTATGTATCTATACGTATGCTATTTGCAATTATTTAAGGGTTTAATCCTCATTCATTCAAACGGGATCTCCCACAGGCTTTATTTTCGGCTACTCCAATGTTTTTCTGCACGAGATGACAACTAACAATGAAATCTCTTCCTGCAATAGGAAAAGGGAATTTCGTTGTTTTGTATCCTCCTTTTTTTTCTACCGATGAGGTCAAGACCGAATTGGAGAATAATGGTGTCGTTGTGATATGAGTTGGATTTTGTCTTGTCATGATGTGGGTGTTGTGCAATAAAAATAATAAGGACAAGCAATTACAAGAGAAAAAATGAATTAACCCAGAATTTGAAATGTATGGTTCCTTGTTTTTTTGTATCAACTACAATAATAATTTGGTGCTATTCTAATTGCGTTATCATCATTATTTCTCTCATCACAGGAGGACTTTATCGAAGAAAATTAAAGGAATGCAAAAGTTTATCTCTATAATAAAGATGAGAGTGGGAGATGGTGAAGATTCCGACGAAATACCGGCATTTTAATGAAGGTTTTGAAGAACCAGATTTGGCGCATAAGAAACACTGATGAAGATGGTCCACCTCCGATGCAAATCGAAATGGTTCTACTCAGTAAACAATGAGACATTAAGTATAAGTGAGGTGGAAGAATAATTAGAGACAATGAGAATTAAAAGAAGACAAGAGTTGGTGTTGATTCTAAAGAAAAGAAAACCAAAAAACCAAAAATTCAGCCCTTCCTTAAAAAGTACTTCGTATACCTCCGTCCTACTGGGAAAGAAGAGACCACATGGGTTCACTTGGAAATACTTTGTGTGTGTACAGGGGAAAACTAGTAAATAATGTAAATGGAGAGAAAAAAAACAATGCCAAATACAATTGTGTATTGAGATTTCCTCTTCTTCTTCCCATGTGTGTAAGTATTTTGCCTGTCTTTTTTAAAGAGTTTTTTTTGTTCTCTCAACCGTGCGGGAGACACATGCACGAGGGCCATAAAAATAGCACATAATTATTCTCATCTTTTTAAGCAATCAGAGAATAAGAGAATTTGTCTGTTGGAATAATTTTGCATTGTTTTTCAACTCCTTCCATGTATACATAGGCATTGTTGTGGTGGTGCCGGGTTGCTTCTTCATCTCTGTTTTTAATTCAAAGAATCCCTTTATATCCCCCTTCTGTCCCTTCTACATCTATCGTGTGCTTCAATAAATAACTTTTTTATATGTTGGTGTATGTAGTGTAGTAGTAATCTAGACGCATATATGTGGGTATGTATATAGGCATTGAAATAGGAACTTCATTTGCTTGGTCGAGTTTTTCTTTTGTACAGTTATTCTTCTATTGGAATTTATGTGTTGTTTTTTTTCTATCTCGTAGAATTCACGGAGTCACCGGGTGGTACGGCTAATAGCCACTGAATTTGCATAAGATGCTGCGGCTTGTCTTCTCCATCATTATCATCCTCATCTTTTTCTGGTACGTAAGTGTCTGGTATAATGTGCTTAACGTCCTTATGGGAAGTATCGGATAATAGGGGAACCACGGGAAAGGGGAAATGAGAGAAATAAAGAGATACCACAGGAAGAAAGGGATGTAAGGAGAGAAAAGCCGGAGAAGGGAAGTAGAAAGTATAAATCTGAGGCCAGACAAAAAAGAGTTAAAGGGGAAGAAAGTAAGAGAGATGAAATGAAGTAGAAATACATAGTGAAAAAAAACTGTAGTCAGAGTCAGGAGGATCAAGGAAAAAGCAAGAAGTAGAATAAAGGGAAGAACGAGTCATGTGCACTCTGTAAAAAGATGAATGACATAATTTGCGAATTTACCATTATGATGGGGACTTGTATGAAAATACATTCTTTTATTTCTTTTATTGTTGCCGTAAAAAAAAGATGATCTTCTAGAGGAGGAAGAAGCTCCATTATTGTTGTTGCTCTGTGGCCAAGTTGGAACGTTAACAATCTTTTTTGTGTTTGTCGATCAAGAATCTAAATGTTAACTTTGTACCATACTTACCACTACAGGGCTTTGTTAAGCAAACTGTATTACTAACGTCTCCCGTCAACTTCCAGGGCATAATAAGGAGTGTCAGTTGTTACGTCTCGTGATTGATGAACGACCCTCAGAAAAAAAGGACCAAAAGAAGTTGACTTGAACACGGTGGCAGTAGCAGATGGAGCGTCACTTGAAGAGAAGAAGCCACTATGTAAGCAGGGCAATAATGCAACCACCACCAACAATGAAGAATAAAAGAAAAGGAAGATGGGAAGAAGATGAAACCAGATGAATCGCCAAAAAAAAAAGTCACACGCAAAATATGACTGTTATATCCCTTGAAGAAGGGAGCATCAGATGACAATGGAATGGCAACATTATGACCAAGCATTTGAATAATGTAAAGAAATGTATGATAAGCTCAATTTTTCTAGTTCCTTCCATTATTCTCTCTCGCTCTACTCCTTCTCCTTTCTTCCATTATGATTTTTTTTCGCAACAATAGTCTGATTGCAATTTTCATTATTGTTATTACTCCCTCCCTTCTTGATCCTTTCTTTCATAAGAAGTTCATTATTATATATGAGATTCATTATTATTTTATGCGTCCCTTAGAAGAATACCTTTTGACAAAAAAAAACTGTAATATGCACTTTTTATCTCTGTTGATGCTTCAAATACCGCATCCTCCTTCAAGAATGTCCAGCCCTGTGCCTTGTGCATATAAAAGTGCTTCTGTGAATGGGAAAAGTCAGGCGGTAGCACCGGCATTGTATGTATTGTGAAATGGTAACAGTATTATAAATTAGGTAAGGTACTAAAAAAATAATTGTCATCTCCAAAAGAGAGAGAAAACAACCAGTGTCATACTTGCTGAAACGGGGTGTACATTATTATATGTATATTGTATAATATGTAATATAAGGAATATGTAGTGCGGAACTTTACCCTTTCTTCTGATATGACGTATATGGATAGTGTATTTGGTGATCAGTCAATGAGATTAGGTTCCATTTCGGTTCATTGTACACTCGTTGAGAGAGAAAGATGGTTACTTTATATTTATGTAATTTTGAATTCGTTTTTCATACGGTGCTATTACTTGCTTTTTATGTATCTGTATTAGAGATCAGAAAAAATGATGGAGCAGAAAAGGAGCTGCTGCTATTTTTTTTCTCTTCAGTTTATTTTTGTATAGTATTCCTTCCTCTCATCGTTGATATTTTTATTTCCTTCACTGTCCGTTGCCTGTCATTCTGGTAGGCTTTATGCACGTCATAAAATACAGTTTGGTCTTGGCCCTTTTTTAACCATAGGGAGATACGAGAGAAAAATACTCAGGGAAAGCGACAGGAAAGAGAGAAAGTCGTGAAAAAGAAGAGGACGGATTGGAAGAAATTATTGTTAGCGCTTCAGAAGGAGGGAGAACAAATGTCAAAGTCAAAGTAGTATTTCATTTGATAAAATTGCAATTGAGATAAATACGTGGCAATAATTCTTACTCCTTCACCATAAAAAAACCAATAATACGTATTCCAATGTTTACCGTCTCAACCCCTTCTCTTCTACCAACCAATAATGACGATGATGGTGATTAAACATTGTTATCCCCATATTGGCTGATTGTCCTTTCTTCTGCAAAAAAAAAAAATTATTTATTTCCTTAATGATGTGACTTCTCCTTTTTTTTAAAAGGTTATCATCATCCTATTCTCGCCTCAGTGTCGTCGTCTCCTCTCTCGCCAACGGAGGTGGCAGTCTCCGATCCTTTTTTAGACAATAACGCCGGCAATGATATTCAAACTGGTGGTTTTTGATTGCTGCGTTGTTGCTGGTGGTGAAATATTGCTTATATAATGCAGCAACTAATTTTATACTGTCAGGGACTCGTTAATATTATTATATCGGATTCCTTGCTACCTTCTGCACATTTTTGCACACACAGAACTACACATAAGGTATTGCATGGTTAGATGTGACACCATGAAAAATTAATAGGAGACCATCTTATTACTGCACATATCGCTACTGCTTCTGGCACCACCAAGCCATCAATTACAAGGGTTCTGTTGAAAAAGTGCAAACAGTAATTTTGTACAACCAAAGAGTTCAAAAAAGGTTTAAGGAGAGAGGGAAATGGAAAGGTATTGATGCCTATAGCGTCTATAAAGACGTAGGATAGGCTGTAGAAGATAAAAAGCGAAAAGATGTAATATTTCGATTTAACAGAGCGGAAGAGAAAAATACTGAAATGACGAAGAAGAAGAATGAGATCGGGAAAAGATGCCAATTGAAGAAGAAGTGTTAACAAGGCATTGACAATCCGGGATCAAAATTCCGGGATAACGCATTTGGATGACAATCCAACATTAAATCCCGGATATATTTTTAGGACAAAATAATCCGTAATCCAATAAAAATCCTAGATGAGTCTTAATCCGTGCAAAAGTTCGGGTAACGGATTAAAACAATTTGTGAAAAATACAACTATACCGGCCACAAAATTATAATATATATATTTTGGCATTTTTGGTAATACACGGGAAATTTTAAGATGGGTCAAAAATTTGGAACAAATTGCTTTTTTTGCGTTTATTTCTGTGTAAAATAAAATTGTTCGAAACATTTTCAATTGAACCAGAATTTCGTGCAATGTGTAGGGAATTGAACAGTACTTTTTGAATATTTTATCTCTGTAATCCGTAATCCCATATTCCCGGATTAAAATCTGGAATACTGGAATTCGTGAATGTAAACCCAATTCGTAATCTAGATCCAAATCTAACGAGCTTCTTTTTATTAGCTAACCCCAACTTTAATCCTGATCCTAATTCCTAATCCCAAATATATTGATCCGTCAATGCCTTGGGGTTAAACGGGATTAATCGGTAGGTTGGACGGACCGGCAGGAGATTTTAAAGAAAACGAGGAACGTTATACAAGAAATTAAGGAACCAGGAAAGATTTTAAGAAAGGGGAAAGGAGACAAAAAGAAGGATAGTACAATGAATGAGCTATAGAGATACTATAGAAATACTAGAAGGTGAAGGAAATAAAAAGAAGAGCTAGAGAATAATATGGAAGAGAAGGATATTGAGAGATCTAAGAAGGATTTGTAAGAAGGTAAACATGGGAAGAAATGGCATAAATTAGTTTGTAATAAGAGGAGTAAAAAAGAGGGGAATAGAAGAGAAGCTCGGAACTGTAATTGAAGATACGACGACGGCATTGAAGACGAATAAGGAGAGGGAAATAACAACGTTTTTGAGCTGAAGAGACAGAAGCCAAGATACAAAAGACGAATTCGAATATGCAACTAAAGAATAAAGAATCGGTGTGCCGTTTTTTATATTTTTTTTTTTGCCAGGAGCTACACCGAAAGAGAGAGATGGAAGTAAATTAACAACGTGGTAAATTAATCGTTTTATTTTTCCTAATACAGCGAATATCTCTCTCTTGAATCCTCCGCATTTTTTATGGACTCAACCTGAAAAAATAATTCTCTCCCAACGATATTATAGTACATGGTTACCTGCTTACAATTCTTCCGAAGATCCTCTCCTAGTTAGATAATGTCTGGGTATGAACTTCTAAAACGGTTTTATATTAAAGATAATGTATAATATGTACTAATATGTGTTTGTACATCTTTTTTTATACAGCCCCCACCAGCAAAAACGTCTTGAGTGCTAAAAAGTAAATAATTTTTGGTGAAGGAGGAGGAGATGAATGAGTTTTCCCTTGAAGAAACAACTTGTTAATGGGAGATATGTGTGTTGTAGTAAGTACTTAATAATTATTACCAACCTAATAGATTGCCCCTGCTGATGATTACGTTATGTGGGACTTTTTTTTCTGTTGTTGCTGAAACCTTTTTATTTGGGGGGGGGGAAGTCTTCTCCGCCTAAGTGTGAACTTTTGTGTCGGGAGCGTGATAAATACTGTATAAATTTTTTTTTGTTCTTTGGTGTTTACCTTTTTGATGATTGCGGCCAAAGACACCTACGAAATACTTGAGGGACTTTTTATTACTTGTATAAATGTATGTAAATACGTGAGATTGTGTGCTTCTGTTAGGAAAATGTATGGAAATGTTGGGATAATTATTCCTATGGGGGTGTAAGAGGAGAGGGAGGATTAATGATGACTTGATGGTAAGAATTATTGTGGATATATACACACGTGGGGAGAAAATAATATACACAATTAATTAATGTCTGTCGTCCATTGCGGGTCGGAGATAAATCATTGTTTCGTAATATTCTAATAGATTAGATATTAATTATTTATTATTCTTCCCTCTCCACATGCTTGGATAGGATTTCATGAGGGGCTTACAGTTTTAAGACAAAAAGTTTACTTGTTGTTTTTATACTTTTTTTTAATTCACAACAAAGGATTAAAATTTTTTGTTTTGACTTTTTATAGCGGTGCCGATGACGGATTTTTATGTCTGGGAGCCATAATTCATACTTCATACAGTCTCTGGGTCGATCTTTGGTTACTGTGTACATACAGTTGTATACAAGTTTGATTGTACCTTTCTCGTGTTCAGGGTTAGTCCTTATTTAACTGTCTCGGTAAATTTTTTCAACCTACACCATTTGTCTGTCTTCTTGCTTTCGGTTCTATTTTTCCGATTTCCCTGTTCTTCCATTATGATTTTGGTTTACCTTGTCCAAATTCTCTGATTTCCGCTTTTCGCAATTTCCCCTGATTTCGCCTTTCCTCGATTTCTCCTAATTTCTCCTTTTCTCGATTTCTCTCTTTCTCTCTTCCGCTCTTTCTCCTTTTCTCGGTTTCCCCCGATTTCTCTCTTTTCTCCTTTTCCCGGTTTCCCCTGATTTCTCGATTTATCGATTTCTCTTTTTCGCTGTTTCTCCAAGTTTCTTCTTTTCTCGATTTCACTCTTTTCTGTTTCTCCTAGTCTCTCCTTTTCTCTACTTATCTCTTTCTCGATTTCTCTCTTTTTCTGTTTCCTAATTTCTCCTTTTCTCGATTTATCTTTTTTGTGTTTCTCCTAGTTTCTCCTTTTCTCGATTTATCTTTTTTGTGTTTCT
>JAQGBT010005575.1:0-14055 GCA_034698585.1 Disparrhopalites patrizii
TTGGTTCCCTGTGGCGTAGAATTGCTAATTTGGAGGGGCGTGGATTGCTTGTCGCCTAATTTGGTGCTTTGTGAACGGTTAGAGAGAAAATTGGCAATCCAAATTACATCATTTGAATTAACTTCTAAGTGGATTAGTTGTTCACTCGGCCGACAAATTAGTGTGCGTTTTGTCCAACTGTTCCGGCAAATTAATGAATGGTTCGCGAAATTAGTTTCCGCCTCGTCCGTCTGTCGGTTAAATTAGTGTCCGGTCTTTCTGTCCACCGAATTAGTGTCCGCCTATCAGACAAATTATTACTGCACGTGTCCGGCTGGCCGCGAAATTCGGAAGTTCCCTTTTTCTTCTCTTCTTTTCGTGCTTGCCTTATGTTTTTTTTCTCAATATCCCACCGACGTTTTAATTTTTTATCTCGTAGCTGTTGACGTATAGATATTTCTCGTTCTCGCTCAAAATCATTCATTTCGGACAACCATTTTTTATCATGCTCGTCACCCATTAACTGATCGTCAAAGTCATCGTCGAATTCTTCTGAAGAAGCACTTGACCCTTCCGATGAAGACACTTCCCCGTCTTTCAGGTCCTCCGGAGATTTCCATGCGGTATCAGAATAGGCAATCAACGATGGGGTTCGTCTTCCTCGGAATCCGATGATTCCTTCGGACTGCCTTTAACATTTCTCTTCTTCGAAAGAACTTTTTTCTGTTCGTTTTTTTCCAAGGCTGGCCAAGAATCAGAGCTAACCGATTCGGAGAAATCCTGTTTTACCCGCTTTAGAGCCGGTCCTTTTTTCTTGCTTTTAGAGAATGAAATTAAATCCTGCAAAATAAACAATGCATCGCTCCTAATGTCCTCTCACCTTTTCAAGATCGTTGCCTGACCCTGAGCCGGAATCAGAGTTAGAATCACAGTTCTCATCATTCTTCCGCTTCCAGTGAATTCCCGACGTCTTTCTAAGCCTCGTCAGTTGTCGAACCTCTCCCAATATATTTATTATTAAATCTGGACTTACGAAACCGTTTTATTTGAGGGAGACTACACACGATTTAAAAGACGATGTGGTCGAAGCTCGAAGAGATGGCCGATGCCGGCAGAGGAAAATCCAACACCTTCTGTCCTGATTTTTTTTTTTAGTATTTACCGGTCAATGTAGGTATCCTATAAACACGCTTGTTATATACAAAAAGAAGAGAGAAAAATAGAAAACTTTAACCTTGAAAATATAACAAATAAAATATACTTTTTTCTGTCCGCCTTATATGTGAATACATACGTAGAATGAAAATGCCTTTGGTGCGGAATGAAGTATTTGTTTCTATAAAATATGGATCCGTGCAGGTTTCATAATTTCATATGTATGTTGCTTGTACAATTTTATTGGCTCTTACACTCGACAAAGAATTTGATATATTTCAAACATCCTCCTGCGACAAATAGATACAATTGCAAGCCACATAATAAAGTTGATTGAGGTTAAAAACGAGCGGAAAAAGTATAGAGATTAAATAAATTCCAGGGGAAAAAATCACATTCTATTTTCATGTTCAGTTTGATTAGGAGCTAATGGCATTGGATATGTAAATCCGGCTTGGGCCGGATAAGTTCCGTTGGAATTGGGGGCATAGTAACCCTGAGGGATCTGATGGGTAACGATTTGAGTGGGACCTCCATTGGGTAAATACTGAACGACATATGATCCGGGTTGACCCGCCGGATTGAAATAGGATGGTGGGGGCTCCGTATAGCCCTGTGGAATGTGATGGGCGACCATGACGTGTTGCTGGGTCATGATGGTCACCGGGGTCACTTGGATTTTGCAGGGGCGGGCGAAGTAGAAAATTCCGTTTAGCATGGCAAGGACCTGAATAAACAGTTTTAAATGTTATTCCGTTGTTATTTTTTATATTTTTCTCCAAAATTCAAAATCTTACGCCAGCGGCCATTTTCATGGAATATCTTTGGCAATGTTGGTAATATGTTTGCTCGACGTAATGGCACAAACTATCACTTTGAATGATGACAGCACTGTAAATGGTCATTCCACCCAAAATCAGAAGACCAACTCCTTCCGCTGATCGACTGGCACGTGCCTGTATTGTGGAGTCACAAGAACAAATTTATAGACAAATGTGCACAGAAATTTTGCACTGTAAATCGACATTCCACTACAAAAAATTACCCATCTTTTTATTTAATTTTTACCCACCTTTTTATTACATTTTTTTTACTCAACGTTTTAGTAAATTTTTACCCACTATTTAATTTAATAAAAATCTTACCCATCCCGCGTAGTACACATCGGGTTTCCGGAAATATACCAGCCAAGCCAAGGACAGTACAAAACAAATGCAGACAGTCACCAAATATATCCGGTCAATTTGTGCGTACGTGCCCAGGGGCAGGGCGTAGGCGTAGGCTATGGATTCGATTATGATCATCACCGCTTCGAAAAGCTGTTGCAAAATTAATAGAAAGATGAAATTAATCGGCGTTTCATATCATAGCAATTGTGTAATATTTTGCAATAGGAAGTTGTAAAAGAAAATTACAAAATAAAATTTACCAGTTGAACCGGAATGACGAAATTAATAGCCATTTCTCCCACCACAAAAAGAAATTTGCCGCAGACCCTTATAGAAATAATGGACGTTTGACTCCTGGAAAAAATTCTTGGTAGATAAAATAAAAAGCCAATTGATGCTCACAAATGAAGGTCTAGGTGACGGTGAAGCAGCAAGTATTGACACAGGTGAGTCAGTAATAAAAAAAAGGTTGATATGTCCAATATGGAAGTGCATGTGAAGATCTTGTGCTGAATAATGATAATTATTAACTCTTTTGCAAAGCTTATCTCTCGTGATATGAGCTACAATTATAACAGCGAGACTTCCCATACTCTTTATCTTTACCGAAAAAAAAACGATAACAATCCATCATGATACTTTCCCCTTATTCTGATCAAAAGTGCAACCTTGTTAGTGTGTATTCTCCCAGTTGTACAGTTACAATGTGGAAACTTTGAATGCTCGAATCTAATCTCGTTCGTGTAATCCAGAGGTGTGCCACCGGGAGTTTTTCGTTACCCGGGTGACCTTTAATCTTTTAAATTTTTCGGGTGACCACGGGTCAATTTTTTAACCATAAAAAAGTAGCGTTTTGGGTCAACCAGTTTGTTTTTTTGTAGCACATTTGCGTTCTGCTCTGACACGAATTGAACAAGTTATAGCGGTTTGTTCGGAGCGAAGCTCAATATCGGTCGTGAAATTGCACGACTGAGGTGGCAGCGAAATTTTTTTTAAATCAGATGAGACATGAAGATTGAATGTTTTGTTGGGTACTCACACGATTAAAAAGCCTGAATTGTTGACTTCGAATACAAAATAAATAATTTAAAATATAAAAATTTAAATATGAATTAATTTAAATTCATATTTACTGTATGTGCACTAGGGAAATACCAATTCTGGTGCATGCTATAGCAGGATCGAGACAAAATTTTAAATTTAATCAAATTAAATATTGATACATTGCAGTATTGCAGCGTCCTCTATTTATTTTTTGTAAATATATGCGCCCATTCCTTGCATTTCGAAAAAGGAATTTTGGCTAGCTGTGGTAAAATACAATATGTTCGGGCATAAGCCCTCAGTGTTGTGTACATATAGAGAAAGGTTACAGTGCAGCAACAGACAAGAGAAATCCTCTCTTGTCGTTATTGGCAGTGCAATAATGAAAGCACCGCCTTCATCCATTGTTTTTCTTCCCCGCTCCTGAAGAAAGATTCCGCTCTTCAAGCGTCCTTTTGAGCATCACTGCTCACCCCGAGCAATTTTCATCTTCACCAGTCTCTCTACAAACCTCGGTAAGAGCAATCAATTGCAATTGTTGTTACTCATGCTTGGCTCGTACGCCATTTTCAAGTAAAGTTTAGCGTGTGCAAGTAATCTATATAGTTAATTGTGCAGTGAAGGGAAAAGTCGGCTCCTTAGCCTAATAGTGATTAGCTGTTTTCTGGTGTTAATTTCAGACGCTTCTGGAATCTTACCTGGCGGGCATCACTATTACCCTTACTAATCCTCCTATCAATCGTGTCGTCGGAGGACTCCGTTCTATTATTCATTATCTTATTCTGTCTCTCCCGATGCATCGTGAACGGGAGAGCAACTTACATGCTAATTGCTATTAGTCATATTCTGTGAATAGTGCCTTTGTTTGTTCCACAATAAATGTTTATACATGTTTGCTAACCTACCAGTCGACTAACAACACCAACAATCAACCTCACATTATTATCGCGCGCCTTAACACAATATCAAAATAATACAAATTTATAATTTTACTTGTGGTTTACAGATTTGATGCATACAAATTTAAATATAAAATGAAAATCTTGTGCAATACAATCAATTCTTTTTCGACATGCAAATTAAAAAAATTAATTACATTAAATAGAGACATTAAAATATGAGAAAACTTTATTACCGTTCACATAATAATTATTACAATAATCCGTTTTCGTTCCATAAACCGTAATTGATGAGAGTTGTACAGACTTCAAATTCAAACGTTATTCACTAACTGCATGGATATGGCTTACTTGTTCGGAAAACATAAATAGTTTTCAACTTCTACTCGTGCAGATGCCGGAAGCCGGATGGCAGGCATTTTACTGTGAATGGTTTTTTCTCGTACGTTTTTTCTCATCGCCCTAAAGCGATTTGACGAAAACCATAACGTATATACGAGATTATACGTTACAGTAATTATTATTATATTACATTATTTGCGCTCATTATTTTGAGTTTATCAACCGAACACATTAACGGCAAATACATCAAATATATGACCCGCAACTATACGTTGCGATCAAGGCTGCAACCAAATGTATCAAACAAATGCTCCGTGCTTTCATCGAAGATGTAAATGTCGCGTATGTATCGGGAAAGTTGGAGTTTACCGGACAAGAATTAATTTTATTCTGAAATGATCTGCCACAACCCACAACTATAAATTGATAGCTATATAGGAACCCTAATCCATAATTTATGCTTTAGCATTCGTATCTTTACAGCCACTCTGGATTAGCAAACGCAGGTAGGTGGATTTGTTAAACCACGAGCCACGGATAGCCTCATTTACTGTCCAGTTGTTCATACATTAAATAGCTTTCTGCATGTGGCGTTGTATCCATCATGTAAAGCGTCATCGTAAAAAAATAATCATATGATGCATATGTTTGATTCATAAAACTGAATAAAACAATTACTTTCACGTGTATGAGAACCATAAAAGAGCTAAGAGCCGACTAAGGTATTACTGTATAGAATTGCTGATTCGAACAAACATAATGTTCAAATTTTGATTATATGTACCTAGAAGATGTAATGAATATAAGAAATACATGAACGCCTGGTAATTAAAATTTGACCACAAGTGTTTGATTCAGTATCTCATTTTGAAGCTTATTAAATGTTAAATTAGTTAAGCTTTTAAATCCTTTTTTAAATTACAATTGATTCATTGGACGTCAATGTACATTGTTGTTAATCCCTCATAATAAAACAAGACCTTAGAATAAAAGCAGAACGGACATATAATTTCAGGACACAACACCCTGCAAGGTGGCAACGGACAGTCTTTCACTTCCTGTACATTAATTGGTTGGTTGCAAAAATGATCCCGAAATTTGTGGGACTCATCCTGATCATCACAGGGCATGGGTCAATTCGTTCAAATGTACTGGTAAATGGCTTATTGGACCTACCATTACCCACGCTGACACCTCCGGTCGACCCCGGAAAGCACAATTTGACAACAGTTAGTACATTTTTCTAAATGAATATTTTCCAAAACATTTTTACGTTCTATCTTTGAAATTTTTTAACGTGACAGCCCGAAATGGCTAAAAGAGATGGCTACCCCTTGGAATCCCATTTTGTTACCACGGGAGACGGGTACATTTTGAACCTCTTCCGAATTCCGTCTAGCCAAAGTAGTCCCCCGAGTAATTCGAAGCCAGTGGTTTTTCTTCAGCATGGAGTCCTCTCCTCCTCCGCCTGTTGGCAGACCAACTCTCCCGGAAGCCGCCTGGCATACATCCTGGCAGACAATGGCTACGACGTGTGGCTGGGAAATGCCCGGGGGAATTTGTACTCTCGGAATCATACGACCTTGGATCCGGATAGGGATACGGAATTTTAGGTTTTATAATTATTTTATTATTTCCAGTAGATACGATTCGTCCTTACTAAAAAAGAAATTTATAACATTTCCACAGCTACCATGAAAGCGGGATCCACGATTTGCCAGCAATAATCGATTTCATTTTGGGGGAAACGAAGCAAAATAAATTGAACTACATTGGCCATTCGATGGGAACGACCATGTTCTGGGTGCTTCTGTCCGAATTGCCGGAGTACAATGCCAAAATTAATTCCATGATTGCCTTGGCCCCCGTCGCAGCCACGACCAACATGATGTCTCCCATCCGGTTGATTGCCCCATTGTTGGCACTGAATCTCACTTCCGAGGTTGTGGCCAACTTGAGTACATCCGGCACCGGGGAATACATGCCTAATAGTTACACGCAACAATTGTGGAGGTTGTATACCTGCGCCACGGAACTAACCTATTATGCTATTTGCTCCATTCCAAATTTCGTGCTATATGGTTTCGACTTCGCTCAAGTTAACATGGTAACTCTTTAATCTGTTTATGGACGTAAATCGACGCTGTTTCTACATTGAAATTTTTGCCATATACAAAATTGCTGCGTTGAAATTTTTGTCTTACTTGGCTCTGCTGCATTGAAATTTGAGCATTATACATATCGTCGTGGAAGTACCAATAGGGACTGATAGCACGTAAAACTAATGGCAAAATCAACTACAAGCAAAAGTCATTAAAAACAGAACTAAATGGAAAAAATTCAATCTAGCAACAATGAGCCAAGTTATTGTGTTTTTTCAGCGAGCAGTTCAAAAATTAGGAAATATGAACGAAAAAACTTAACTTGCATAACTTGGCCAATTGTTGTCCGATCCAAATACGACTTTGTTGAATGGAATTCTGTACCGACAATTATTGTTATCCTGCTTTTATTGTTTCTGCGAGGTGGGAACATTCAGTCAATTTCTGTAGCGTATTTTCAGCATTTTTGACACGAACTCAGACTTGCTTTTAAATAATTTTGCTTGTATTTGGGTTTGCCATTTGTTTTACGTGCTTTTAGCCATTATATATTTGTTCTTAAATGACGATATATGAAATTGCTACATTAAAATTTGCTTTGAAATTTTTGCCTTATGTATAGGATACCACCGACGACCTGATTGGTCACTACCCCCAAGGAACGTCGATTTATTCCATAATTCATCTTGCACAGAGCATCAACACCCACAAATTCGCCAAGTTCGACTACGGATCTCCAGATGCGAATACGCAGGCCTATGGCAGTCCCGCTCCGCCCTTGTACAACTTGGCTAATGTCCAAGCTAAAATTACCTTCTTCTGGGGGGCCAACGACTGGCTGGCGGATCCAAAGGTTATTCAATCGCCTTTTCTCTATTCATTTCAAATTTTGTGAACATCGCTGGAGGTAATTCGTCTTAGTTATAATTAGTATTAGAAGAGGCCAAATTAGTTGTGTCCTGCGTTTAACTTTTGCATTAGTTTTTTAATACAACAGCAGCCACAAAAAAACCGGTTTGTAATCATGAAAATGTATTCACTGATAAATTGTATAACATTCAATCTGTCATTTCTTGTAGGACGTGGAAAATTTGGAGACAGCTCTCGGCCCCGCCATCCAGGAGTCCATCCGGGTTAATTACAACGCCTGGAATCACGCGGACTTTGTCTCGGCAAAGGACGTGAATAAGTACATCAATATCCCTGTTCTGAAGGTTCTGAGCAAATACAATTAAAGAAAGAAATTCATTTGTGCATTTGCCAAAATTTTGATTGTCGATTGACTGCCAGCTTTTGCGCTATAAACGTAAGTCTTAATTTTCCTTTGTCCACTCTTGTCGGGGAAAAGAATAAAATATTAATTGGTTCAAGAATAACTCATGGAAATGTTAATTTTTTCTGAATATCAGAGTTGAATCTAAATCAAATGCAAGGGTTTCTCTGTAGCTCGATGTACCAATTGCACGGAATCATAAATTTGTAATGAATCCGTGTTTGACACGTATACGATCTTGCACTATACACGCGCCATTTTAATTTTTACATATTTATCCAAAAGCCCACATTAAAGTTAGGCCAATAAATCATTCTGAATAAAAATATAGTCGCGTGAGGATCTAATACGCGTTTTCAAAGAATCTTCAGCCTTTGGAAATTGCCAACGTTGAGTAACCGATTAACAAATGTGATATGTGCAGCAAATTTGTAAAAGAATAATGCCTGTGAGACTGGATTCGTATGGTTTTACTTTTAAACATAAAATTTTTACGGAGCTCAAAAGGGCGAGTCTAATCATGGAAGAGGTATTTCCACGGATTTTGCAGCTCCTCATGGCTTTCTCCGGGATTTTCCCCGCCTCCAATCCCTGGGCATCCGCCCGGAATTTGAAATTTAGTTACAGGTGTAATTTATTCCTCCCTTACAGTATCTTCCTCCTCCTCGCATTATTCCTGATTATGATCGACTTCATCCGGTGCAATCCACCCTCCAAAATCCTACGGGTGGATAATGCCTATCTCACCATCGTCTACATGAGCAACACGCTCGTCTACTTCCTAACATCATTGGTCATACAAACCTCTGAGATTTTGGTTTGCCCCCACACCATCCAGATGTTTCAGAGCATCCGGAAAATCCAGGGACTCCTCAAACACATGTACCCGGGAATATCCCGACAAAATTACAGCCAAAAATCCCGCGGAATCTTGGTAACCTCAATTATTTTTGCGGCATTCTACGTCGGACGACACATCTACGATGAAACGAAGCTTAAAGTGTCCAAGTTCCAAGCAGCATTTTTTAGTTCTGAGCTTTTCTTTGGAGATAAACATGTCCAGGAAATGGTGACGCACACCTACAGAAGTTATATCGTTCTCCTGGGCGCGATGAGCATGTTACGGTCCGACGTCATTGGAGTGATTTTAGTGGAATTACAGCGCCAGGTACATCAGGTGGTGATCTTGAACTTGGAAAGCATTACCTCAGTTAAGAACGCATCTAATGGCAGGGGTGAATTGGTCGAAATTCAAAATCTTGGCGGGACACAGCCCTTCGATAATCCGACGAGGATTCGGGAATGCATGGAATTATTTGATAACATCAAGGTCGCCCACGCCAGTTATGCCGTCGTCTCTGGTTGGCCATACATGGCTGTGATTAGTGCGCACGTCATCGGCTCGTCCATCTTTATCAGCGATTTCCTGGCGAAAGGGTACAACTCGGAGAAGTTGTTGATGTCCTCCTGGGCCTTGGCCGTTGTGGGCCTTATTGCTATTTTGGGGCAATATATGAATGCTCAAGTAAATCGGGTGCCTCATACAGTCGACTCTCTCTCGTTAACGGGCCTTCTTATAACGGTTTTCGCACTATAACGGTGATCACAAACCCATCCGAGTGATTTACTATCATAAATTCACTCTCTATAACGATTTTCTACATTACAGGTTTTTCTCCATAACGTAGAGATTTTGAATCCCGCACCATTCAGTCTCTCTCCCTATAACGGTTTTAGGCCATGCCTCTGCAAACTTCTCCCTGTATAACGGCTTTGCACTAGTTTTGAATCCCCCGCCGTTTAGCATGCTTCTCTTTAACGGTTTTATGGCACATCTGCGTCTACTTCTGTTCCTTATACCGGTGTTTCTTTAATTTTGAATACCCCGTCATCACCTAAATGTTTTTCTCTGTAACGATTTTGTATTATTCCTTATACCGGTTATTCTCTATAACGGCTAAATGTAGGTGCTTTTTGCTAAATCGTTATACATACAGATAGAGAGAGTCGACTGTGCACAACCTAATTTTAAATTGAGTGATAAAAAGTATTTTAATATCTATATGACATCGTTTTAAGAATAAAAATTCTTTCCTTCTACAGATTATTTGTAGTCAAGAGAAACTCCGAAATTTAGTGTGGAAACTTGCTTTACTGGAAAAGGTAAGACGAAAACGGCTTTATATATCTGTAGGTACACTTTTGTTGGGAGTTTATTGATTGGACATATATACATATGTACATCTTTTAATGGAGACATCATTAAATCAGGAGTATGACGTATTATGTGCTAAATTTTTTGCGCAGATCCCTATGACCTGGCAAGCATATTGCGCCCATATCCTGGCTTGGAAGTGGGAGCTGACGGGTGGCAAATACCTTAATCTTAATCATAAGCTTATGCTTTCGGTAGGGTCTTCAATTAATTTAAAAAAATAAAATATACCCGCATGTGCAAATTGACATTTTGGTCAATGGTCATTGCAAAGTAAATGCTACGATTACAGATTATATGTATTACTAGAATTATAGGGTTGTGTAATACACATAATACATATAAATGTGTGTCTATTAATCATTTTTAGGCTGGCTCCGCGCTCTTCAGTATTACCATTTTCCTTTTCCAACTGCGAATGTCTGGACGTTGAAATTTTTTGTTTTTAAATGTCCGACTTTAACAAAAATCCGCTCCGATAACACTAATTGTTAATGCTCGGCGAAAATGATTTTTCTACGCAGAATAAAAATGTCCTTGAAAAAAATACGTATAATATCTATATAACATGTTATATCTATAGATGCATTGTGCATCATCCATGTGGCCGTGCCCAGAAATTTGTTTTGGCACCTATCAACTTTTGCAATACGGACTTTTTGGGCATTTGTTGCATGAATACGAGCCATTCCTTTAGAAAGGCTTCTGTCGGAATGCTCCTTTAGGTTATCCCTCGACACGCGCTCTTCAAAAGGCCCTAATTTTGGAATTGCCATTGGCCAGCTCTTCCCGATGACACGCAACAAGTTTTCTATAAAAAAAATAGTGACATTAAATTATGGGAATGACGTCCAAGTAACTTGCTCCACCCAACTCCCATTGTACGCAGTTAAGATCAACTTTCATAATCAGGTACTCACTGGATTTGGTAACAGACAATTTGACCGCTATACAAGAGAACATGCAGGATTACTTACTGCAAATTGTGCAATTACTAACTGCGGCGGTGGCGATCTTCCCCGCCTCAAATCCTTGGGCACGCCCCAAAAACATCCGATTCAGCTTTCTCTTCAACTTGTTTTTGTATTACTCCATTTTCTTCCTGGTGTTCTATTTTACGGTAGTAATGGATTCCGTCATCTGCAACCCGCCCTCCAGACTCCTCTTCCAGAGGACCGTCTACGCCTACATTGTGTACTATTCCACCATCCTCACCATTTTCGCGGCCAACGTCACAGTTCAAGTGATGAGTGTCCTCAACTGTCCCTCCAGCATCCGGATGTTCGGCGCTGTGTCGGAAGTGGGGAATTACCTGAAATTCAATTATCCCTCCCTGTATCGATCTCCGTACTCCCAGATGTCCCGGGGCATCATTGGGGCTACCATAATTTTCATCAGCATATTAGCCTGGCGATGTTTGTCCAACGAAGTGTTGAATGGGTCGCTAGAAATTCTTTCGGAACATCTTGCCACGTACTTGTTCGAAGACAATCCTTCACTCTTTCTTGTGATCCTGTACTACGTGAAATTAATTGGCCTGGCCTTCTTCGTCGTCATATTATTAAACGTGGTTTTCATGGGTGTGATTCTGGCGGAATTGTATCAGCGGGTCATTCGTGTGGTCATGCTCAATGTGGAATGTGTGTCAGAGGTCTTTAGCAAGGCCCAGATCCAGAAGTTGGGTGGGAGTCAAGGGATTTCTGGGGGCAAAGTGTATGGGTCAAAAATTTCGGGTGGTCCTTCAACGAAACTCGAAGAGTCTTATCATCTCTTTTTGACGCTCAAGTCCGGCTTTGATAATTATGCTGTCGTTGCTGGTTGGCAATTGCTGTGCATCGTTTCTGCCAGCCTCATTATCGCCACCATTGGCTTGAGCGAGTACTATGGGGCCCAAATGGCGTACCGCTTGGAACAAGTTGCCATGTATTTGTCTTTGATCCTTTTGCTTTGCAAACTTGGGGAGCATTTGAACTCGGAGGTAATCCTATTTTCTATATATTTGTTTCCTATTAATGTTACATTGAATGGAGAATAGTTCTTAAAAAGCTCATAATGTATCATTACTATTGCTTATCTTTCCGCACGGTGTTTTCAATCCAAACGCTTACAGATTGTCGATCACCAAGAGTCTCTGGAAGAATTGGTGTGGAAATTGCGGATCCTTGACAAGGTTAATTTATACGATATCACTTTGGCCATATTTGTATTTTTTCTCCTTGTATATAGTTGCATGCAAAATTAATATCGGCCATATACGACCATGCTTGGCGTTAATTAATTAGTAAATGAAATAAATAGTCTCATTTTTTACTACCGTTTGCTAAGATTTTTTACTTTGTAGCTGGACAGGAACTGGGAAATTTGTTGCGACCATATTATTGAATGGAATTGGAAGATGACGGGGAGGAATCTTTTCGTGGTGGATAACAAATTTATGCTCTACGTGCGTAAAAATAGCTTTATTTCTTCCAAAAATTTTCGTTACAATAATACATGCATGTTCATATGGTTCTAGACAATGAATTGTGGGATACATTTTTGACTACAGGCTGGATCCGCCACTTTTAGCTTCACGATTTTTCTCTTTCAAATTCGCATTTCGAACTACATGGTGGAGTGATTCTGATCTGCTTTCTCCGGAGTAAATCAAGCACAAGATAACAAAAAGGTCGTGTCAACACAAGGGAATTAACGTTTTCATATGCCTCAAATAATTGCGTATTGTGTATATCGTCGTTTCAAAATTAATAGCGACCTACATACATATTTGTATGGAATCCTTATGTATTATATATAGGCTAGTTGTTTTTTCTTATTGATGAAGAACGATATATACCAATTTTTCCCACAAAACTTTCAATGTAAGATGGGATTTTGATTACAAACAAGTACTTAAATGCCCCTTACCTTTTTTCTGTTATCTGCCGGGATATCTCAAATGATAACACTCCAAATGTCATTACATTGAACTATTACATTTACGTAAAGTATAATGTATATCTATATTGTGGGTGTATGTATCATAACCATTTTACGATTTTACATTGGCTATAAACTGTAGTATGTAGGTATATGTACTCGCAGCTCAATAATGACTATGATATTAAAATATTAAAATTACTCACTTCACGTGCATTTGTCAATCGTTCACCTGATATTTCAGCGGAATAATGTAAAAAAAAAAGTGAGTTTTTGGAAATAATTCTGTGGGAGCTACAATTCGTTTTTAAGAATTGACTGTGCCCTAATAAAAGAAGTAAAAATAAATCCGAAAAATCGGGGGATTTTGTTTTTGCGAGATAAAAGTTTTTTCTTAAATTCTGTACTCGTCCATTTCATCATCTTCTTCTTCCCATATAGGTATACGTATATCCAAAGTAGTCGTGGTAGTCTGAACAAAGAATATGGATCCGGAAAAAGTGTCAGGCGAAAATGTCTCTACCAATCTTCTGACTGAGGACGCTCAAAGCGAAGTTGATATTCCCGTGACCGATTCAAAACCTCGTGGAAGGCTAATTAGTCGAAATAGAGGGAGCCAGCATTTGCCTAGGATGATGACGCCTATACTTCCAAATTTCCCGAAATGGCAGATGGGTCAACCATTGACATTACTTTCCAAACAGTTACAGTTACAGGGGCCACCTCGAATTATGGATCTACCTAAAACTCCGGTGCAACTCTCAAAGGACCCAAACCCTTGGCGTCCCGCTGGTCGCTGGCGGAAGGAGTCGGATGCAAATCCAGATGAGAAACAGACGGATCTAATTTTGAAACAAACTCGTGGTATTCTGAATAAGCTCACCCCGGAGAATTTCGACAAATTGTGTGACAAATTTTTGAAGCTGGAGTTGAACGACCGACAGGACAGGATCTCTGC
>JAQGBT010005576.1:0-14054 GCA_034698585.1 Disparrhopalites patrizii
TTAGCAATTGGAGGAAGTTTTTGAGGGGAGCATTTTTTGCTGCTGCTATAGCGAGAGTACTGTTATAAAGGGGACTGCTATAGAGAGAGTCGACTGTACGTGCTAGTCAAATGAGGGTGCACTCTGTGGGAACCTGTTTGTCATACTCAGGATGAGTACATAGCCCGTGAGTGGGGCTTTCCCTAATTAACCTATCTTCATTTCCTCTCAGACCTTTCCACTCCAGCTCATAGGGATCCTGTGCCGAGGAAAAGCTTCCGATTTACACATAGCACTAAAAAACCTGGAGTTCGTACTATATGCAAAGGTCGTCGGCTATAGCTAATTTAGATAGGTAGGGCTGGAAACCATTTGTGGGATTCAGCCAGCCCTGGCTAGGTTTAGTGTGAAGTATCCTCCAAAGCTATCGGTAATCTCCATTCAATGAGATTACCGATAAGCAAAAAAGGTAAAGTAACGTTTTAAAATTTTCCAAGTGTTGTCTCTTGTGGGCACACTTGGAAAATGTTAGATGGGCATGGCAATTAGACAATTTAGACTAGAGCCATCCAGTGGTTTCAAAGCCACTGGACCCATAAAAATACAATACAATACAATGCGTGGACATGAATAGGTTCCACATTCCGACCAATTCTCTCTTACGACATTCTGGAACTCATGGCTCTGACCGTCCCCATTGTACTCCCACAGTCTTGGCTATTATATGGAATGTTGATCCTCTTGAATCCGACGAACGTCCTTTGGATGGCCACTTTTCGAGACAAGCAAGACATGAGCGTTTTGGAAAAAATTTCCTGGTTTCTTCTAGAAATAGTGGTTATCACCCCAACCTCAATAATAATTACATTCGGGATGCTGGTGCAAGGGATTTTCTTCATTAAAATTTTTGGGGAATTTCAAATTCCTTCAACCATTCAAAGGTAAGGTGTTTTTGTATCCATAACAGCGTACACAGGAAACAAATGGCATATAGTTTCTATGTATTCATAATTGATTGCCGCGATATTGAATCTCAATCACAGCGGTTGACAATTTTATTCGTTATGCAATCATGATGATTTCCTTTGTACCTAATATTCTTCTATTAAAATTGCTCGAATTGCTGTCAACAGAATCGCCCGGAGATCTCCTGGTAGTCTTTCGAAGCTCGTGTTATCGTACACAAATCGTTGCAGGAAAATGGAGCTGGATCTCATCATGTACAATTTAGTCTTCGCGCCCTTGAGTTTTGTCATAAAGTGTGTCTTTCTATGTGGAGAAATATCCTGCGGCTACCTCATGATCCTGTACTTCTATGAGGACCCCATCTTTGCCCTATCAAATGTTGCGATAACCCTCAACCTGGCTTGGTATTATTTAGTGGTGTATGACAAGGCATTTTCATTTCCCTCGAAAATGGCGGAGTACAAGCATGAGATTCTGCGATTGTCCTCAATTATTCCGGCCAAATTGGAGAGAAAGTACGTTAGGCAGGAGCTTAAGTCGATTCCGCTAGTCAGTGTGAGAGTGGGGAACTTCCGGACTTTGGAACGAACGTCCACGCCCGACTTTCTGGATTTCGTGTTCAGGAATGTTATCAGCATTTTGGTGACAGCGAAGACCCATTAGAATGGTCTGTCCGTTGAGTCGTTGGGGAAGCATGCGAGGGTCGTTTGAAAAGTATTTGCCATGGGTATGAAGGAGTTAGAAAATGAAGTCGCCTGTTATTTGCTTTTTAATATAGTTCCCTCCTAGTTTAACGCACTTCGCCCTTCTCTTCAAGCTTTGGATGCCTTCCCGAAAAAAGGGTTATGTAATCGTCTTCCCCGAAAACCATTACTCATGACACTTAACAATTAGAGTTATACATATGCACAGGGCTACAAGAAACATTATATACCTCACTAATATTTATGAGGCGGGCATGCTACAGGGTATAGTATGTATGTATATAAATGTATATACATACATTTATTTACGCCATATATCTCCCATTGCAACCTTCAAATGCTTGTTTGGGTTTGTGCATTTATAATTAGTAGTATAGCATAATTAGCCGTCAGTAATTATTTAAACTCTAACAAAAACAGAATGTAGTATACTATTTAGTAATCACCGTAGGATTGTTGTCGGTCAGAACAATGCAGGGAAGGGAAACATTGTTACTGAGAAATGTTGTTATATGATACAGTAAATATTGTTGTGTGAAAATGTTCGTATAAATATGCTTGTTACCGACCGACCCTACCGCATACACGGGACTGTTACTGTTATTGAGATACAAAATGGTTACGAACGACAATGGCATCCATCGGTGCAGCGCTCTTAGACTGGATATTTGATGAAAAAACGTGTAAACGTGTTTGCCTAAATCCGATATATAGATATTATGCTCACAGGAAAAAACAAGCGGCAATAAAATTTTAATTTTTCATGATTACTGGAGATATCTGGTTGGGACGCGTAAATCGCTGTGTCATTCGTTTTTATCTGGTAAACTTGATATAACAGATTATCATTATCGAAAGTCGGAATTAAGTTCCGAATCTCGAAAATTATTTTAGAGTCGTAATATCTGAAGTGATGAGAATGATGAATTTAAAAATCAGTTTACAGTGCAGTCTCTATATAACAACTCTGAAGGGGAGGAAAAAATATTGTTATAGGGAAAAGTCGTAATATAGAACATTAAATATTATAACGAAGCTTAAAATTATGGACTCGGGAACAGAGTGGACAAAATAAAATACTAAATACGACACACGAAGGATTGGGGGGAATGGAATAATAATTATTTATTTATTAACTCAACATTACGTACAATAGAGTACACTGCACGAATCCCAATAAAATAAAATAAAATAAATGGCAATGCCAACTAAGTAAAATAAAATGGGGAAAAGATGAAGAAAATGGGAAGATGGGAAAAAGGAAAAATAAAAGGGGAATGTGATTCATCCGGGGGAGGAACGGAGAATGAATTCGATTAGGAGAGTCGATGAGAAGGCCGAATCAAAGAGGAGTTGAAAAAAGACTTCTTACGGGGCGTCGGAAAAACACCAAATCATTGGCAACTTGCGCTTTATTTTTTACAAACTTGCGCTTTATTTTTTACAAATTCGCGCTGTTTTTTAAGGTGTTCTTTTTAAACCCAACTGTGATTTTAGCGCTTTATAGTTTTTTGTTGCTATTAAGCGTTTTTCAGAATCTGCAAAATTTGTATGTGTAAAACATTGACAAAAGAACACTATTCCATGCAGACTAACCTGCATTTGAGTCTTCTATAAGCATTCTAAACTCCTAATTTGAAAGTCTATTTTGGCGTATATTCAAATGAGTTTTGTAAACAATTTTGTTCTTGTATGCACAATTGATATTTTAAAAATGTTACTATAAATTACAGCAAACTCTATTTAAAAGTGTGCCTTATGCCATTTGGGTATGCTTTTGCGTTATTTTCCTGCTATGGGCTCTGCTATGGGCCAGAAACAAAGCTTTGGGTAGATTGACAGGGTCTAGCGCACATATGTCATTTAGCTTTTTTACCACTTGCCTGTCCTATAATAGCAATTGCCATGTTGCAATTTTTATTTCAATGTCGTGCCGGAAAACTGTGGATGTGGATTTCATCCGCAGAATTTGCCTAATTTTGCCACGATACATATTATGCACAGAAGTACGACACAAAGTACGACACAAGAACGGCGCAAGAAAAATTCTTGGCGTAATTGCCAGGAGAATTTTTGGAACCCAAAAAATTAGGTGTGTTGAAAGTACTATGCATAAACTGCAGGTAAGGTGTAATTGGTGGCCAAAGCCATGCGCTGGCGCTCAGTTTACGCTTACTTTATCCCCAGAATTAATTATGTGCCGAACCGATATTGTTGTGCTGTTCTTTTAGGAACCCAGCTATTATTCATTGGGATATGTTGCGCTTTATTTGCGTTATACTCTCTGAAACTGAGGTCGGAAAACGTACTTATATATGAAGTACTGCGGTAACTATCCCCGTTTCCGACTTTCAGCTTTGTGATACTGTCCCTGAGGGTGCAGTGTGCTACTGGAACTCAATTAATGCGTTTAGGGATATGGTTTGTACTAGGAAAGCGTATATGAACAGAAATTTACCAAATATACGACTATATACGCCAGTAATGCATATACATATATACGATCTGTATATACTCTGTATATACAGATCTGTATATACAGAACTGTGTATATACATATAATCTGTATATACAGAACTGTGTATATACATATAATCTGTATATACGACTCGTATATTTTTTAAATTCGTATACGCCTGAAGGCTCAAGTATACGGTAGTCGTATATAATATACCGCATTAGGCCAGCTTAATCTTACATGTACGAAAGGCTGGAAAAATACAGTGGAACCTCGATATAATGGATGCTCTCGGGGATGCATTATACAATCCGTTATAAATACTAATCCGGTATGTGAATAACGGATTTTTATCCGGTATATGCAAATATGTAATGGCTTTTTATCCGGCATTTGAATAACGTATTTTATCCAGTATATAAAGTGGTTTTTACTTTATACACATAATGGATTTTTAATCCAGTATTTCTTGCAATTTATAACAAAAATATATGAAACGATAGTTTTAATTGTCCATGACTGGCGAAAGAGGTCACAGAGATGCATGAATTGGAAGCTGCCGTCAGAAATCCGCTATCTGCATTCTAATTAGCAATATGATTCCCTGTCAGCGTGCTTCCAATTTACTCCGTGATGAATTCATATCCGTTATACCGAGATCCGGTATATGCATATATGCTACTATTGGTTTATTGGTAAGAATTGCCGGGACTTCCAAAAATATACGGTATACGTACTAATCCGTTACATTCACGTACGGTATTCCGAGGTTTCACTGTAATGTTGTTATAGAGAATTGTTATATGGAGACTCCACTGTACAATCGTACATCAGTTTGCAATCTCATTGTAAATGTATATGTATATGTAATTGAATGCTGCATCGTATGCGTCCAAACATTGGTAGCCAGACATTGCATAAGAAAGGCGTATTACTCCTTTTCCAAGTTTCTCTCGCAAATACTGCAACACCCAAAAGCAATCCAATTGCAGTCCCACACAATACGACAAGGACGTCCTCAAACCTGACCGGATCCACGGTGTTCTCGTGCAGACAGCGAGGATCCACTAGAAGCGCCCTGACATTGGACATTTTCGTCAGATGAGTGAATCGTTGAACAAAATATCGACCTTCGTTCGTTTCGAACAGATCTCTAAACATTTCTCGTTGTTCCAGAATCTTCCTTTGACGACCACCAAATGCATAGATTCTCCATCGAAATTGAAAGTCCCGGCACATTAATGACCAAATTGCGGCGGTGAAGAGGTGCCTCCACTTGCGTACCAACGCCACACCAAAGAAATTTGATCCTATCGTCGGCGTCAATGAATATTTGACAAATGGGATTTCACCTCCCTGGCGTATAAAGCGGAGCCTTTTCTGAGGAATGAAGACATTAAGCAGCCATATGTATGCCGGACTAGTAACAAAATAGTAGTTTTTCGCTGCATTGCTCACACTTTGTTCTTTCCAGGTAAATGACGCTGGCCGGTTTTGGGCTAAAAGGACACCAATCAGATGCTCAGTGTAATGCGTATGCTTCATACGTCCCACGAGCCTGAGTAAATTTGTCCGTAAGGTGGAATTTGGTAAAGATTCTATATTCGGAATTGCGTTCTCAAATACGGAAACTTCATAGCCGCTTCCGTTATACATAATAACCAATGTTTCCTCAGTTGAATAAATTTCGCCTGTCACGTGGACAAGTTCCTCCAAATTACGAGGCAATGGTGGTGGCAAGTTAAAATAGAGAAATGCTGGAATGGTACCCTTGTACAAATTTGCAAAAATGAGGAGGAATAGTGCAAACAAAACAATTAACCGCGCCTGGAATGCCGACAGCATCTTCAAATGCGGCCATTGAAATTGATCAAGGAGCGGCAAGAGAATAATTCGAAAAGCCGTAGAAAATTCTGTGCGTAATACTGCGGTAGAAATTTTTGTGAAAATCATTTTGGAAAACGTAATGGAAAATATAAAAGCTGCGATTAGCATTACGAAAGCTGTCCAACAGGTTGTGTCCATGATCCAAAGTAAAGCGGATGGTTTACGAGAGACATCATTTATGGCCAGAACCATTTCTTCATATACAACAGAAAATTCCATTTTGTCCCATCGTTCTGGAGGTGGTCCATCAAAGGGAGGGAATAAATGAAAATTTTCGGCCGCCAATCTCCCAATATATGGCGATTGCGCGCTAAGCGCCCTTGTTTTAGCCCACATTTCATTGAAGGAGACGAATTCCATTGTGAAATTTAATCCCCTTGCCAGACAACGCATGCTGGTCGAGAGCGGTTGGTGATAACTCACCAAATTCTTCGTGTTTTCTCCATTGTAGTTCGCAATGTTGAGAAGAACTGTTCCCCCCAGAAAGTTCTCCAGACATTTTTTCCACACGTCGCCTACCACGGCTTCCGTTGGTAGCGACGGAATGCGCTGAAAGGGATTTAGTCCAGTGGCTAGTCTGGGTGTGCACAACAGGTACGACATTTCTCCAGTAACCCAAAAAACGATGGGCACGTTTGTCTCCGAAACGTGTTTATCGTAGTGAATGAAACGTTGTGCACGTTGCCAAGTACTCATATCCTTGATCGCTAACACGAACCTTGGACGCAGGAGTCTCAAATTTACGTCTGATGCTACCTGCAACCAATATTCTTTGCTGGCAACGGCTGCTGACGCAAAATCCAGGTATCTGTTTAAGGTAACAATGACGTAACAAGGATTCCATTTTTGACTGCGCACCATCTCTTCCATAGGATATTTCATTTTGACTGACGCGATCCCGGACCAATCTAGAATTTGCATGGGGCTGGTCGTATGTTGACGGGCAAAATTTGTAATTTCGTCTGCACTGGGAAGGTGGCTGGCTTTCAAGGTAAGGAGCTGTAGGAAACACGGCCTATGGTACATTCTACCAAATTGTGGGATTGGCTTATGTGAATATACCGGCGATAATTGGATGTGTTGAACGGAAAAGTTTGCCAACAAAAGCACCAGCAAACCGATGCTGACCAGTGTACTGTACATTGTATATCTCAGGTATGGTGTATATTATTCGGGATAGAATCAGTAAAATTTGCAGTAGTTGTAGGAAAAATTGCAATAACTATAAATGTACATACATATACGATTTACGGATGTTCTTTGGTTCTTGGACGCTTTTTTTATAGTCAATAGCCATGCTTGGCAGCAAAGGTTGAGAAAATTTAATTTTTAGTCCGAAACGTAGTCATAGAATGTAACGAATACACATGTTGAGAGGCTAGCCGGAATCAAGCATATGCGATCATTGCGGAATCAGGCTAGATTTTTGTTAATCGATTTTATGTAACTTATTCATCAACTTGCATGACGGAATTTTTGTTTTGTACTCGCATTTAACTTACTCAAGTGTTTGATCAAGGTCCCTGGTCAAAATGTGTGCGTGAAACACGGTAGTAACTTGTCATTTTTAATATACTTGAGCCTCAGTTTATGCTTAGCTTTGTTCATGTATAAAAACAAACAATTCAATTCGTTTGTGACGCAGTTATGTATATATTGTGCTATGAATGTTGTTAAAGCATGTTATTATTACCTTCTTTGTAATAACATTCACAATACGGTCAACCCTCACTATAACAGCATCCTATTTGCCCTTGAAATTGTGCTGTTATAGCAAGAGGATGTGTTAGGTTAAAAAATTATACATGATTCACTCCGTATATTCACCAGAATTGGTCATGTCGAAAGAATTGCCCAACTTTGACTTCAACACGGACAGGAACTTCCCGGGCATGCATCAGCGATGGAACTTTCCAGATGCATCTACCGTGTATCAGCGCTAAATCAGCAGTCGAACATTCTCGGCTGCTCATCCAGCTTCCACAGTCTTCTTTTCAGAATCAGCCAGATTTTGTAAAAGCGGATGATGGTCAGAAATGGATCCGCTGACCAACATTCACAGATTGCATCATCTTTTGAAATATTTAAACTTATTTCATCATCTTTTAAGTCTTTGCAGTTTTTGAACTTGCAAAGTCATCTTTGCAAGCTTTGTTATAATTTATTTATAATTAGATTATACATTAATACATACGACCAAAAGTTGTATTTAATCCCCATGCCCAGCATCGAACATTAGCATTAAATCGGTACCATTCGAGTCTTTCATATCATTCCAAATTACACTTGTTTTACCTGCATAATAATTATCAATAAAGATTCGGCACAAAAAAGAAAAATCTCTATCACTCCAACTCTCACTCAATTATTCCTACACACAGTCAAGCAAGTAATACATATACTGCACACAATCTAGGCTATCTTTATCTGTTATGGTAAACGTCCATCCTCAAATCGTTTGGCGACATAACAAGATGCTGACAGATGTAAAAATTTGGGTAAAAAATTAATAATATAGATTTATTAAGACCAATTTCATGTATTAGCTTGATAATGTATCAAAATATATCTATCTTTACGCATTTTTATTAAAAAAGGAACTTTGTGTTATTGAAAAGTTCAATTAATGTTTTTCAGATTTTCTGTTTCAGACTCTCTTATCTTTACAAAAGAATGGTTAAAGTTGTTTTCTAAAAACACCACCCATGGTCTAGTTAAGGTTAAATATCTGCTTATGAGCAGTGATTTTTTTGAATATGCAATAAAATAGTAATGGCTGGGAGTTTGGACTTGGTCATACGATGGGTGAAACAATCCCATGAACCCTCAAAAATAATGAGACCACAAGCATCAGCGGTCGGACGCTCACATTGTCGTGTTATTTGTTGGACCAATCTGGGCCTCTTTGAGCTACCATACCTTTTATCCCCCACAACTTTGCTGAATGCTTTTGTGTTTGGATGCATTGTATGATATTGATTGCGAAAAATATTGTTACAGGGAAAGGTTGCTATATCGAACATTAAATATGTACACCTAATATCTACGAGTATGTGGAAAAATAATGTTGTTACGGAGAAATGTTGTTCTAAAGAGACTATTTATAGAGAGACTCCACTGTATGTACAGTGGAGTCTATATTGCAACTCTGAAGGGAAGGACAAATGATATTGTTAAAGGAAAAAGTTGATATACAGAACACTAAATATGTAACTTACACGTACACGGGGCAGTAAAAATAACGTTGTTACAAAGGAAAATTGTTATAAAGAGACTTGTTATAGAGAGACTCACTATAGAATATAAGAAAGGGACGACGTATCATCTACATTTATTTTGAAATTAATTGCAAGAAATTTTGACTTGTGTCCTATCCAAGCGATACGCTGAAGACATGGGAAAACTCTACTGATTCTGCAGAGTGTGGGAGACGGCCACGAAGAATTTAAATGACGAATTAGCTCTCAAATTGAAGACGGCAAGTAAGGATGCTGTTAGACCAGGAAATTGAAAAAAACTATAAGCAAACAAAAAAGCAATTGGAATGTGACAACGTCAAATTTTATATCATTTTGTATCTAGAATTATATTTCCAGCCTAATGTAACTGCGTAAAGGTGTAATAAACTAATATTGACAACAATTTGTGACTATACAAAATTACTAATCCAATAGAATCTTAACCAACCCAAGCAATTGTTTCTCACATCTGTTTAACCAATTCTTAGGTACCGCGAAAATTTGACTACACAAGTGGAGCAGTACTCATATACAAACGCAGCAAGCGAGCATGCGGTAATGAGTGCAGAAATTAATAAGCAATGCGTCATCCCGTCCAGGCTCAGAGGTTCAGCAGCATCCGCTGTCAGCACGCTGTTGCCTCTTATTAAGCTGTAGACATTAAATTGTCGGAGCTTGTCCAGGATGTGCACGGGATACAGTTTTGCATTGCTGTCATTCCGAGCGCCAAAAATGTGGGCGTATTTCCGAATTTTCCTGCGATTATATTCGACCCATACAGCACGGCTTGAAATCATATTCTCCTCCTCCCAGTGAGGCCAAAGCCCCGTCTCGGCCAGTAAGTTCCATTTACGCGCAAACGTTACACCTAAAGCGCTGTCTTCGATCACGCCCATGCTCTGATCTCTGAAATAGTCCAATGTCTTCGTTGTTCTTATCGTCCGAAATTGCTTGGGTTGAAGTAAAATTTGGAACCACCAAGCGACCTTCTGCAAGCCGAGGAAGTAGTATGTTTTTTCATCCGTTCTCACTTGATGCCCATTGAAATCATAAACTGGCGACTGATCCTGGTTCATGAACAGGAGAAATACTAGCATCGCATTGTCGCTGGTGTCGTTCAGATAGCGAATATTGTGCCTTATTTTCCTGAACACGCCCGCTAAGCTTGAGGTTGGGTGCACATTCTTCTCCAAGACCTCCTTAAGGTAATACTGGAAGAAGGGCTCAAACTGCCAGTATCTTCCTTCGTTTACGTTTATCTCGTCAAAGCTATAGATTGGCCGGGTTAGTGCAGCAATTTCAACCAAATTTGTTGGCATGGTCGGTGGAGAGTGGAAGAGAAGGAAGGCGAGAATCGCCCCTTTGTACACGTTGCCAATAAAGACTAGCGCTAGTCCCCAAAGCAGGAGAAGACCACGGACGCCATTTTTCCTGGCAAACGCTCTCCGCCAGTTGTACTGGTCCAGGCGGGTTGGCAGGATTAAATTTGCACCAACTTTCATGGCGATTGTCCAGCTCCAATTTTCTAGAAATATAATGGTCAGAATGGAAATAATTAAGCTCGCAGCGATTGAAAGAGATATGGCGGTCCCTTTATCAAGGATGAGGTGGAGCGCCAATGGATCCAGGAATCCGTCATTCACCATCATCAAGATGGAGTCGTGGTATGTCCTTCCCTGGAGAATTCTGCTCACGGGATACTCGGGGTCGTTGGCGAGTTAATATTTCGCGAAGTGCCCGTAGCGCAGTCGCCAGAATCGACACAGTATTGTAACTTGCAGGATGGGATTATATAGTTTGGTTGTGTTGAAGGTGTAATAAATCGTGAAATTTAGATGAAATGCCAGAATTTTCATAGCTAGCGAAATCGGTTCCTTTCCCAACACGTGGAAATCCTCGGTGATTTCAAGCGGCTGGACAAAACTGGGATTCATCAGAACTCTTTGGCCGAGAAAATTTCGTGAGGTGGGTAAATTTGAGTGCCATTTTCCTTGTTCGAGCCAAAGATCATGCCAGGGTTGCATCCCGTTTACGTGCATGCACAGAACGCAAAGTTCGAAGAATGTTCGGTAATTATAGAGAACGATGACTCTGGATTTCAGCGCTCCCACGTGGTAATTGTACTGGATCGGATAGTAATGGGTGACAAGTAGTAGAACGAGTTGGGGCGGAGGCAAATAGTATCTTACAAATTTACCAGCGGCGAACACGTTAGCTTCAGCGCTGAACAAAGGAAAATAATCCGGGAATATGGCAACCAAACATATGAAAAATTTTCTTGTTACAGCGCTCATCAATTTATCTCGCATACGGGGAACTCCGGACGTCCCAAAATATCCGATAATAAAGACAATATCGTCGCCAAGCAGTCCTCGAACCACACCGTGAATTTCGTCTTTTTCCGTTGGAAAAACGTCCGCCCACGTGTTGACGTTGGACACACATCCCGGTTCCAAAAGGGGTTTGATGATAGAATAAATTTGCAGGGGCTTTGGCACTAGATCTGCAGCATTTGTTTTGGAGAAAATAAGTCTAACGCAAACGTAAATTATGACAGCAATGCGATCTAACCGAGTAAGCATTGTCGATCATTACATATATGTTAATTGCAAAAATAGTGTTACTGCATTTACATATATAGTAGAATTATTTTTGCATGGCAAAAATTTGCAGTTCTCACGAAGTATTCGCAACGTCAATAAATTTTCATTTGCAGCTACTATAGAGTAGAATTGCACTTAAATAAATTGCAGCTCTAAAAAATTTTGTTGTCACTCGGTTCTGTTGGTCTATTCGCGCATTCAATAATACTCTCAACAATATCTGTATAACAAGATCTATATATTTATATATGAACAATAACGCTAAAATGTCGGCACAGAAAATTATAGACAAAATGATAAACAAACCCCTTTTCAATTTTCTTCTGCACACTATTGCAAAAATAAAACAGCGTTCCGCGCAAACTATTCATATATATATGTCAAATAAAAAAATAGTAAATACGACACTTACATAGACCAGTCGTCCAAAAATGTTCAACAAGGATGTAATATGACATAATAATGCTGACATTGATCCACTTAGGATAAATGGCTATCGAATTACGCAAGTTGACATGTTTCAAAAGCAAAGCAATTCACATCAAAATCAATAAACTCAGGATTGTCGAGTAAGAACAGGATGATATTTGGGTATTTTGTATTTATTCCAGAATGAAACAGTGTACATACTTAAGTGGCATAGTGAAATTCACAAATATAAGTGACCATTTTTCACAGTGACATGCTTTTTGAATGTAGAAAATTCTAGACTCTCCCAGTGTATGCGTGGTTGCTTTCAAAATATTTAGGAAATTGTTTGAGGACGTTTCGACGTATGTATAACTTCAACATGTATCATTAATGTATACCATAGCAAACTAAATGTATTCAAACCAAGGATCCCAGCTATAAAATAGAACATACAGGATGGTTGACGAAAAACGGAACCGGCTCTTTTGCCTATATCTTCGCCATATCACGTCGTAGTAAAAAGATCGAGCTTTCTTGTAATGTTAAGAGGTCAAGCTTTCAGAATTAGCACTCACTGCCATTATATTCCTTTCCATTAAAAAAATACATGCAGGGAAGCGCGCGCAAAAAATCCAGTGTTAAAGATACGAATGGTGATGAGGTATATAGCGTTCCAAGAAACGATATGCTCCCCTTAAACAGTATGATCCAGCTATGTGACACAATTGCAGAGGCATGTTTCCTATGCCAAATTGTATTGCGGATGTACAAAATAAATTTTATCCCGTTCCGAACACAGCTAAGGAAGTTATGGCGGTTTTTCAAAAAAAATTGTTTTTAAACTTTTTTTGTAGAAAACAAAAAATTTGTTTTTAAACTGTTTTAGTTTTTATTAAAAAAATTATTTTTAGTTCAAGTTTGTGATGGATCAGAGATTTTTTAACATTTTCTTGAAAAACCGCCATACCTTCCGTAAGTTTGGTCCGATCTGGATAAAATTTATTTTGCTGGATTCCCAATACAATTTTGTATCAGAAAAATGCATTCTAAAAATAAAATAAAAAAACTTGAAGTTTCTAAACTTTTAATTTTTTGAACTTGGTGCAGGAAATTCGTCCTAACTTAGTGATTTCTTGTTTGATTTAAATGTGTTTTTTTCCCAGATCCGCAATAAAATTTTGCTCAGGATTCACGTTTTTTCTGCTTTGTACGAGAAGAGGAGCAGAATATTCTTATTGTTGAAGGCGAATACAAAAAATCATGCTGCCCAAAAATGGATGTTTTTTCGAAAAGCAGCTATAACTTTCGTAATTGTGGTTCGATCAGGGTAAATTTTATTTTCTAAATTGGCAATACAATTATGTATAGGAAATATGCCTTTGCACATAGCTGGATCAAACTGTTTAAGGGGGAGTATAAACTTGTAACCCTGTATACCTCGTCACCATTCGTATCTTTAACATGGGATTATTTGCGCGCGTTTCCCTTGATGTATTTTTTTAACGGGAAGAAATATGATGCCCATGAGTATATCAATTCTGAAAGCTTTACGTCTTAGCATTCCAGTGAAATCTTGTTTCTACGACGTGATATGGCGAAGCTATAGGAAAAAGAACCGGTTGCGTTTTTCGTCAACCATACGGTATATTAGAACACATAAAAATTACACAATGTAGGGATTTAAAAGTTATAAGTAATGTAAAATGTACATGCTGACTTTAAGAGAACCTCAATACAGTCGACTCTCTCTATAACAGTCCCCTGTATAACAGTACTCTCATTATAACAGCAGCAAAAAATGCTCCCC
>JAQGBT010005577.1:0-14053 GCA_034698585.1 Disparrhopalites patrizii
CTTTGTCGTCGTCCAGTTCCGAAATGTACTGAATAATGCAGGAAGTTGTTGAGGAAGAAGAGAGGTCACCATCTGTTCGTCTAGCGATGCATACCACGTAATTCCGATTTTGGTGCTCGGCCCGTAAATGTCAACATAAATGAGCGAGCACTTGCATCCGAACCAAAACAATATACCTCCGCAATTGCTCAATATAGTTAGGTTCTCCCTGGCATACTCTGAGAGATGCCCTTTGAGTTATGTAATCACTGGACAACTCGTCCCTTAGAGTGCTTGAGCACAATGGGTGCTCCACGTTATCACTTACGTGATTACAATTTCCAGGGAGGGGCTTAATCTCTTAGAGATACGCCACTGGCGGAATCCCTGCCATACGACCAGGCTCCAGGTCATATGGACTTACGGCGATGGGTTCGCCGGTTACTTTCAAGAAGATCCCGTCCTAGGGGAGCGTTCAAATATAACGTGATCAAATTTCTGCCGTTATTTACCCCTCTCTCCCCTTATATGACGTGATTTCCGGACACAGAAAAATAGATATACCCTTTTTTCTTAAATCACTCGTCTCAACATACAAGACTGGATCAAGACTGGGAGCAAAAATTGAAGCTGACAATAACGGTATCTGTTATTAATATAAAATTATTTATATTTAACTATTTGCGAATATTCCACCCGCACAGTGTACGCATTACGTCAGGAAATTTTGCTATCGCGAAAACGGCAACATGGAGTCAATAGAACAGGTAAGAAGTTATTTAGTCACTAATATTTGCTGATGCTACTATTACGGATAATTTGGATAATCAGCATTTACTTCGTACAGTGGAGTCTCTGTATAACAGCATCCAGGGGAACCCAAAATGTTGCTGTTATAAAAGAAATGCTTCAATGATATAGAGAACACACGTATTATGTATTTTATGCACATGGTGCGGCGAATTTCATGACGTTGTGGAGAACACGCTGTTGTAAGGGGTGATGCTATGATGAGACTTAACGGTAAATGTTAAAGACGCGTTATTGATTATGATTATCAAAACAGTTGTTCGGCCTAATAGGACGGACCATGAAATGAAAACTATACCCGAAATATTGCCCAACTCTTCAAACGAAAGCATGATGATGTACTCGGAAGAAGGTAGGCTTTAGCTGGGGACTTCCGGAGCCTCAGCATGCAACTACAGGAGTTCCTGGCTTTTGACCTTCAATGGAATTGGTGGTGGCAAGACGAAGCCAGCAAAGAAAATGGATATAAGTTGCACTAGCATTGCATTATTTTAAAGACAAAAAATTTCAATCAACCATCCACTCTGAAATAGAAGTCGCGAATATGACTATAAATTTATTCCGAAATGCTTACCTAAAAGGGGAGAAAAAGGATTTTTGGAACCAAAAAGCAAACCCTAACGAAACCACGGACATAGAATGGCTACAGAAGAATCGACGAGGAAAAACCGAATCGGCTAATGATTTCCAAAAAACAGCGGTGCGTTTCCGCTTTGGTTAAAAGATTAAAACCAAGGACCTACAAAATCGTCTACTCACCTAATACTAAATACATTTGAACATACTATAACTACTTGAATTAAATTAAATTTGAGAATAATTAACGATCTTGTGATGAAAGTTTTCGGCATCAAAGAGGAACCTCAAATTCAGATATTGATGCTAACATCGAAGGCAGGGTACATAAGGAAGATCCGTTGGCCTGGATGAACCGAAGAGGTCAGCCTTGAAGAAAAGGCGATTCAGATATTACAGAGACCTTACTAACGACGTAAGTTCATGCAGAACAAAAACAATAGGTATATCGAATCATGCTGAATAGATTGACTTTAGTTATATTTCCGGGTTCTATTTTTGTTTTTCCAGGTTTTGACGTGAATGTGAACATCTCGGATAAAGAGCGTCAAGTTTGTTCGTCAGGCGTGCCCTGAACCTGACCTTAAACACTTTCTCCATGAGAAGGAATTTGTAATATCTGTATTATCTCATTTGATATGTAAATAAAAAGTGCTGCGATACTAATTTCGAAGCATCAAAAATATTTTTGTTTCCGATCTTTTATATTTGGGGACAAGGGGATTATAATTTTTATAGGTGACATTAGTGAAGAATTTGTTATCAGTAAATAGTTGGGATTTGAACTGGACGTTTTTGCAGGTCATTTCACTTGTCTGATGCAATATCTCTAGCCGGATAAATGATTTATACGCTTGCTAAGTGTTGAACATGGTGAATACGTAGGTGATTCGGGTTTTCGAAATCATTATTTTTGTTTTACCAGAAAACAGCTTGGGATTTGTTTTTTGAAGTTGTGTTGGAGTTGACTTGTGTTTATGGGATGTTTATTTGTTTGGGAATTCATGAGGAAACTTAATCGCTAATTCTTTCATGTAGTTCGAGTTGTACAGATTGCCTTTTATTACCAACATTGTTTCGAGCTAAGCTAATAATTCTTTAGCCAATGGCCATGTTGATTGGAATTGGAAGACAGTATTACTTTGTCGGACTAGGTATGCTTTAATATAATAAGATTAAGATTACAGATTTATTTGAATTAACTTCATTTGTTCGGTTTTTGTTATGTTGTTTAGTTTAGATACTGTCGAATGGGAAAATACTCGCGTTGAGGATTTTGTTGGCGCCGAGTGCAATTATTATTTTTTTGGACGGACATCCAGTACAATTTTCTTAAAATTTCGAATGCCTCTCTCTCTGCTTGCGATTGCAAATTAAAACAATTGTGTGCCTGGGGGAGTTTTCGTGTATGTAGACGTTTTTGGATTGCTACCCGATTTTGCTGATTCTTTTTAGTGTATTGTAAATTGTACTGTTTATTATTGATTGCTGTACATTAATTTTCTAAAATCCAATACTTCGTTTATTAACCATTTGCTAGTGAATGATTGATCAACCTGTTTGAAGTAAAATTGAATCAAATTCACGAAATTTATTATCGTTTGAAGCAAGTCGACTGGGGAATCCTCCAATCTTGGGCGACCAACTTCCCCAGGAATGAAAGTATTAATTTTGCTGGCAAGTTCTGGGTGCTCTTGCCGCAACGCATGCATTTTTCTCTTCATACCGCTCCGGTACCTCTGAGATACTGTCCGTGATTTTAATTTCACGCAATTTCTTCAGTAATTCTTGTTTTTCCTTCTTTAGCAACTTCAACGTGCTCTCCTGCTCTTGGTGCAAATGGATCCCGGATATTCGTAGGTGTTCAAGTGAGTCACATTTTTCCTCGACCGATGCTAATTCTCTTATTAGCTCCTGTTATTCGTGGCATTTCCTATTATTTGGAACTGTAATTTCCTGGTCATCTTGTTCATGACCTAATTGGTCATCATCAGTATTTTCAATTACGCCGTTATCTTTGGTTGCCGGAATTGCTTCAACGATTTGAATATCGGCAGACCACTGCAAAATTCTGTCGAAACATTGAACTATGGTGTTAGCTGACCTACGCTTCCTTTGTAGTTCTCATATTTTTTCTCGTAATCCTCTTGAATCTGGTGACCTGTTTTTAATATCCGTAGATTAGATACATCATAATTTAAATGCATGAAATAAGTTTGGCTGCACCAAATGGGCATATGCTCCAAATATGTATTTTACATATTTTACATGGTCGGTATTTTACTTTCGTTAGTTTTACAAGCACTATCAATGTATTTAATTGTTTTTCATTCGTGGTTTTTGGAGCATAAGCCAATAAGTTTGAGCAGCCGGATTCCTTATACTTAAGTATAGAACAGTAACCAATGAATTAAACACCTGGTTGATTTTTGTTGCCATTTTTCCAAGCATCGTACACTTCCTTGTACATGATTCCGCTAATTGAGTGAGAATATTTGCGTGCTTTTTTAATGATTGATGTTTATTTATACCTCATAAGTTTGTGCCACATGAAATTTAATGTTAAAATTACTGCAATTATGCACAATTATATACTTTTATTTACGCGTTTTTTAAACACGAGGGTCACCAGTTGATTTTAAATTTCCCTATTCTGAATTTGTTTCGTTTTTAATAGATGTCCTAATAGGTGCCAAAAGTTAAAAAAATGTAGCAAAAAATGCATCTTTTTTTCAATCTTTTATTCATGTGCACATTGTCAAGTCAAGTATCTCACGCAATGTTCTATCAAAAAGCAATTTCCCGTATGTCACGTTGTAGATGGGTAGCCCCTAAGCCCCTACCCCCTCCGTGTCATTCATCATCGTCGTGGTGATTCCCCTCCCCCTATGACCAGATCACGTTATATGTGAACCGCCCCTAGGGGCTTGCTCAAGAATTCACCGGGAGTTTCCTGGCCCTTCATCCGAAACTCCTATATACATGATACGTATGTATTAAAATGCGCAAAGGTACAAATCAATATAACGAACACGTTTTATGTGAAATATTAATAAAAGACTGATCTCTCAACCTCCATTCAAATTTTTAGCTTGAGCAAACAGCATCCTGGTTATTGATAGATCTTGCCGGATGTTTTAAGATAACAACCGGATTAGCATTGTACAAACAATTGCATCATCCCATTGTCATCGAAGACAATGACCTATCATCCCACATGAGTGTCATGATGTGGAGGATGACAAGAGAGTAATCATGTGAATGATCACTATCTTATAATATTCGCGCCACACGTGTTTATAATATCTTAAAGTGATCAAAAAATAAATTCTTACTGTCTGAGTATAGTGAAACGTCTTATTTATAACGTTTTATTTATAATAATATGTATATATGTATATCAATATGTTACGCAACTGATATGCACTTTATGAATTCAAGCAAAAATTTCTCGCTGTACGTACAACGCATTGCAAAAGAACACATCACGCGATTAAAAACGGATTTAATTGCAAGGAGTCAAAATTTAGGGAACAAGAATTTCGCCGAACACATCTTGGAAGATGAGTCCGAATTTTGGCAAACGGGACAACCATCCTTCGTCGTCGTCCACCAAGAACTGACATCTTCGACTACCGACGGCTGACTCGACAAATTTCCTACCGTAAGCTTCCCACACAACACACAAAGGGGGTGTTCCCATCCCGACAAGTCGCTCACTTCCCAATCCTTCTTCCATTTAAAATACTCCCGATATTCCGTGTCATTCTGATCCAATCTCTTCAAATACATGGCCAAATCCCTAACCGTAGGAAAATCTCGGACGTCAATGAAAGACTTGGGCGGCGCCAAGAGGCTGTAGTTGGGCTGGCCGTAAACGACGGGAATCATGTCTGACTTGAGGGCAAAGAAGAATTTCTCTGTGACGTAATCTTCGCACAGGGAATTTTCGAAGCTTAGATAAAATTTGTGAGTTTGTCCTAGAATCCCATAGCATGTTTCCCCCGAGACTGCGCCGCAAGGTGCCGGGACATCATTGCACTCTCCGTAGATGTCCACTTGTACATATGAGCGCAGAGCATGCACTAATTCTCGTCTTCGGCTCCGAGTGTAACAATGACTCACCATCCACGCTGCAAATTTTGTTTTCCTATAAATTATTTCTGCATTTAAAGCCTTTGCCATGACATTTTTGAATGGCACAGTTGAAAAGCCTTACTTTGACATGTCAGGGAAATAATTTAATCTCTGTCGTTGAGATCTAACTACGTTGTAGTAAGGCAAATAGATGGTGCCATCCCGCCGGTAGGTCATCGTATGATTAAAGAAATTCTTGGGTGCTGGATAATCCCTTATTTCTCGATCATTATCTACCGATGAGGCTACCATGCTGTGAAAGATGTACAGCTGCTCTGGTGGACGCTGATCTGGGGGCAAAGGTCGTCTTGATGGATCAATGCCAGTCAAGTCGGCAAAAGGCCACTGAGCATGATAAATTACAACGACATCTGCTCCCCGAAGATTTGCTGGATTGGTCGTGTAGAGGCATTTGAATGGACACCTTATGGTCCTGGGCATGTAGTTGCTAATGCCCATGTTAATACTGGCTGGATTCAATTCCTCCGCCATTGTTAACTTGTCCGAAGTGGCGGGTGCGTTAAGGAGCACTAGGATTGTTTTCATTTTCATGGACTCACCTTGAAAAAACTTTCGTCAAAGGACATGTTCTAAATTTGGGCTAATTCCAAACAGATGCACACATAATGATGCACACAGTTTTTTTTAAATATTTTTGACCTTTCACCTCAAAAAAATGACCTTATGTCACGTTTGTCACCCGAACGATTACGATATTCGTAATCTACGTAAAAAATGCTACAAAACTGTGTGCATCATGATTCTGTTTGGAATTAGTCCAGACTTAGGACATGTCCTTTAGGACATATTAATTGCAAAATTCGTCCTCATTTTTCACCTTCAGTTTATGCTGATGAATTAAAAACAAATGGATAAGGAGCTTGTTATTGGAATGGACTCGTACCCACTTTGAAGGCGTCAGTAAGTAGCTCCTTCTGAATACGGCAAGGACTACGAAAAGCGCGGGAAGGACGGCAATCCAAATGATCCGGCGGCGGAATTTTCTCAAGTTCATTTTAGTCCTTCAGTTTCTTGTAAAAATTTCCTGTGAACTACGTTTCAGCTAGAATTTTACTCCGGTAGCGCCTTTCAGCCTCTACATGTGACTATTTGTGTAAATGTATTTTGGAGGTGTCCGTGTGTGGAATGTACATTTTTTCACTTTCTTTATAACTGCCTTAACAGCGTTTTCGCATAACAACTATCTTTTCGTATGGGCGCGGTCATGTTAATTTTTTTGCCAATAGAGCCAACTATAGTCGACTTTGTATAATGTGATTTTAACTGTGAAATAAATATTTGGACAAAGCCAAAGCTGTAGTTGGCTTGGCCGCAGACTAAAGGTTGAACAATGCGACGATAAAATTTCATTTCCTACATTCACTCTAACAGAACTGTGTCTGAATGTAATTATGATGAATGGTGATGTCTACAGTGGAGTCTCTATATAACAACTTTGAAGCGAAGGGAAAAAATATTGTTATAGGGAAAAGTTGTTATCTTTGACAGAAGCATTTCCAGAGCATTTTTGACATTCTTTGTTCATCAAAAGCTTATTTGTGCTGCTCTTAGTCAACAGTCTGAACTTGTCGGTGGAATGCCAGAATGATTTTACGTGTTTTTTATTGGACAGAGATGCTCTTGAACAGATGTTCAGTACAAGCCAGTGAAACGTTAGATTTGTGAGGAAAAAGAGTTCAAATTATACAAGGCGACCTCGATTCGTTTGTGCCACCGAGCTAATTGCATTGTAGTATATAAATATAATATCCCTATAAAACATTAAATTCCAATAAATGTATAGAAACATTATACACAAACCTAAAAGCATGTATTCTAACCTAATCAAAAAATTGAAGTATTTCAATACGTGTATTTCAGTATGTAAGTATTTCAATATGTCTAAATATTTGAAAAAAATTGTAGCGAAATTAGAATTTATATTTTAGATAACCGAAATTTAAATTTGTATTCATATTTATAAATGTTTTTTCTATAGGAAAAACACGTATTTAAATTGGAATTTTAATTCATACTTTTTAGGATGTCATTCCTTGATTACCAAGAACACCGTCACACAAACATACGGCAAACAAAAAGGGACGCCTTTACAATCAGGCTTTTTTAATTGCTGTAAAATTCTATTTTGCGTATATAGCCGAATTAAACGGAAAATGTAGGCCAACTTGGGCGTTTGGAGTTAAATTACAGAACTGAGACAATCACGAAATTGGTGTGAAGCATTCGAAACAAGCATGACAATAGTTTTATTGACATAATAAGCGTCCAAGCAACAACACGAAGCGTTCGACATAAAGGTTTACAAATTCTTTCAGTTCTAATTTCCCTCACTTAAAACGCCTTGCTTTTTACCTTCATCTGCAGGGAAATCATTCCGCCTTACAAAAATTCAGAGGGTGGCTCCCTGCAAACGGGTGAGTGGCCATCTTTCGCCGTCAACCACCACGTGCCCACATTTTCAATCACGGATGGTTCCTTCTGCAAATTTTCGAACGTAAGCTTCTGACACAATTTACACAATGTATCCTGCCATCCCGAGAAGTCGCTCACTTCCAAATCCTTCTTCCATTTAAAATACTCCCGATATTCCGTGTCATTCTGATCCAATCTCTTCAAATACAAGGCTAAATCCCGGACGGTAGGGAAATCTCGGACGTCAATGAAGGAATTGGGCGGCGCCAGAAGGCTGTAATTGGCCTGGCCATATACGACGGGAATCATGTCGGATTTGAGAGGAAAGAAAAATTTCTCCGTGACGTAATCCTCGCAAAGTGAATTCTCGAAGCTAAGATAAAACTTGTGGGTCTTTCCAAGGTTTCGATAGCATTTTTCATCCGAAGACTTATCGCAAGGAGGACGAATTCGGCTGCATTCCCCGTAGATGTCCACGTGGACGTACGAGCGCAATTTCTGCATCAACTCTTGCCTTCGGCTGTAAGCGTAACAGTTACTCACCAACCAAGCGGCAAATTTAGTTTTCCTAGATGATTAACCAGAAATTTGAATATTGTCCGCAAAACAAGGAATGACATCCAAAAAAATATGGATTAAAATTCGAATTAAAATATGCGTTTTTCCTAATTATGAATACAAATTTAAAATTCGGATACCTAAAATATGAATTGTAATTCCAATGCCATTTTAATCAAATACTCAGACATATGAATACGTATTCAAATACTTTTGGAATACTTTTAAAAATGTATTTGTAATGCAATCTGGCATAATTTGTAGCTAAACTAAACTCAAAATCAATAGACAAAATTATAAGTTGACTCCGCAACTCTGATTTGGCACAAATTCGATGTTTTTACGAACAATATAGTGATATTACTGCCAATTCAAAAAAATATTGTTACAATACCTTGATTTTGCAAAAAAACAAAACTTGCTCGAAAGCGGGAATTAGCAGCATAATGAAAGAATTTTCGAACATCAATAAAGTATCCGAAGCCGAATGTCAATTTTTAAATACGAATTTGAATTTCGGATGTATTTGTAACTATAAATTCGAACTAAAATATTTTTCTGACAAAATTATGAATATTAATTCCAATTAAAGTACCGAAAAATATGAATATAATTCCGATTTGAATTCCAATACCGATTCCGATGTCATACCTTGCCGCAAAATATGTGAGACTTTATTTATTTATTTCACAAATTTGCAATGTGAAATTGTTACTTGGACATGTCCGGCAAATAATTTCGCCGCTGTCGTGGAGCTCTCACTACTTGATAGTATGGCAAATGGATCGTTGAATCCAAGCGGTAGGTCATTGTATGGTTGAAGTATCTGTTGGGTCCGATATTACTGGTGATTTCTGTACCATGAAATTCCGTTGGAGGCTCCATTTCGTACATGATATATAACTGCTCCGTCGGACGCCGTTCGGGTGGCAAAGGTCTCCTGGACCGTTCTATTGACGTCGAGTTCCAGTGCAAGGCAAAGTTTAATGAGTCAAATACGACGGCATCGGCCGTGAGAAGAAATTCCGGCTTGTTTGTGTAGTGGCAAGTGACGGGACATTGCCGTGCCTTTTTCTCGTGGCTTTTGGGAGTATTGGACACAATGAAATCCATCCGTTCTTCACTGGTTAATTGGTCGATGGAAGTTGAGTACGGAGACCAATATAAAATCGTCTTCACTGTGTTCGAGTCACCTTGAAAAATCTTTTGCAACACAATCATTTTAAAGCCTCTATTATCATTATTTAGAATTTTGTAAGCAAATTAGTACTTCTGGTTTTAGTTATAGATATTTCCTACGAATATGCTTACAGTGTCAGTTAAGGCCAATAAATTTCTTTGCTTCAGCACGTACCCCATTTTCGCCCCTCGGTAATATGGACAGACTGAATAAACTGATGGCGGTGTAGGACAAAGTTACAAGGCCGAGCAAAAATATGGCGTGTCGGATTGGAATTCTCGATTTCTTCATGTCTTCGGATATGCATAGAAATTGCAAATGTCTTACTAAGTGGATATATATAAATATCTCAATTTGCATGCGTAATTTGTTGGGTTCTTTGGCTGCTATTAAAATGGAATAGAAAGATAATAAAAGAAGTACAGTGGAGTCTTCTATAACAAGTCTCTTTATAACAACATTTCTATATAACAACATTATTTTCTCCGACCGTCGAACATGTAAAGTACAAATTTTCAATATAACAATATTCCCCTGTATCAATATTTTTCCTCTTCCCTTCAGAGTTGTTATAGAGAGACTCCACAGCATGATTGTACAGTCGACTCTGTGAAAGTGCTCATAAATGAGAAAATTTACGCCGTTGTAGCACCAAACCATTAATTGACATTTCTTTGCCACAATTCGAGAAGTTAATATCTTTACGATATGAACCGTAACGTTTTAACAAACTTTATAATTGCACAACTGCTGACACAATCGAACACAAAAAACCGGTACCTTAAAAATAGAGAATGTAATTGCAAGTATAGTTGAATATTGAGCGAATTACATTATATTCCATCTAAAATACGTTAGTAATTATTACTAACACGTTTTTTACATTACACTGGCGTCTCTATACAGTCGACTCTCTCTATAACAGTCCCCTGTATAACAGTACTCTCGTTATAACAGCAGCAAAAAATGCTTCCCTCAAAAACTTTCTCCATTTGTTAACATAGAAATGTCTGTTCTCTATAACAGTTTTTCGTTATAACAACCCAAATTTGACGCTTTATAAGGTGCTGTTATAGCGAGAGTCGACTGTATAACAACTCTGAGGGAAAGAGCGAAAAAATTGTTACAGAGAAAAGTTGTTATCTAAAAGATAAAATATGTGGCTTATGTGTACGAAGAGCGGAAAAAATAATGTTGTTACAGTGGAATCTCTCTATAACAAGTCTATTTATAACAACTTTTCTCTATAACAACCTTATTTTTTCCGCCCTTCGTACATATATGGTACATATTTTATGTTCTATACAATAACTTTTACCTGTAACAACATTTTTGGCTCGTCCCTTCAGAGTTGTTATATATAGAGACTCCACTGTATATAGAAAAGTTGTTACAAAGAGACGTGTTATAAAGAGACTCCACTGTAATAAGCAAGTATGTACAACACTGTAAAACGTTTACAAATCTAGTATAGTTTAAATTGAAAATTTATTGTTCACGTACAACGTAAAAAGCATTGGTTTTTGTTTGGAGATGCAGGTAAACGCTGGTTGCTCAAAATGACTGAGTGGGTGATGGATCTTTGCAAGCAGGAGAACGTCCATCTTTCGCGGTATACCACCAAGCGACCACATCTTCTATTACGGACGAGTTCCTCGTCAAATCTCCGGATATAAGCTTCTGACAAAGTACACAATAAGGATCCTCCCATCCCGAGGCAGCGCTCACTTCCCCATCTTTTTTCCAATTAAAATACTCCAGATATTCCGTGTCATTCTCATCCAGTCTTTTCAAATACATTGCTAAATCTTGGACCGAAGGGAAATCTCTGACGTCAATGAAGGATTTGGACGGCACCAGGCGGCTGTAGTTGGCCTGGCCGTACACAATGGGAATCATGTCTGACTTGAGGGCATAGAAAAATTTCTCCGTCACGTAATCCTCGCACAGAGAATTCTCGAAGCTCAGATAGAATTTGTGGGTCTTTCCAAGGATTCGAAAGCATTCTTCATCAGACGCAGTGCCACATGGTGGATAGATCTTTGAGCACTCGCCGTAGATGTCCACTTGCACGTACGACCGCAATCGTTGGACCAATTTGTGTCTCCGGCTTCCAGCGTAACAATTGCTCACCATCCAAGTAGCAAATTTCGTTTTCCTGCGTGTGAACACGAAACAATTATGTGGGTAAAATCTCTAGTACTTTGGACATTTTTAATACTTCAGATCGATCCGAAATCAAAATTGTCGGACAAACATTTTACTTGAACATATCCGGGAAATAATTTCGACGTTCTCGCCGAGTGCGAACTACCTCATAGTATGGCACATAAATACTAGAATCTCCCCGATAGGACATCGTATAGTTAAAGAATCGCTTCGGAATTGGATGTTCCGCCAAGGGCAACTCGTAATATGTGCTTGGAGGTTCCATTCTGAAGAAAATGTATAACTGCTTCGCTGGACGCTTGTCGGGTGCCAAAAATCGTCGTGATGGTTCCAAGCTTGACTGGTTTGAATAAAAACCAAGATTGAATTTGTTAAATACGACGACATCGGCCGTGCGAAGAAATTCCGGCTTTGTTGTGTAGCGGCACGTGACGGGACATGGCGGTGGCTTGTACGGAAAAATCCCTCCCGGGATTTTCAAAAAGGCGAGGGAATTCTTCTCTTGCTCGTCGCTAAATAAGTCGCCAGGACAAGCTTTAGGGTTCCAGAGAAAGATCGTCTTCAGCTTCTTCACCTCAACTCGAAAGATCTTTTGTCACAACAATATGTAGAAACTGAAATCCTTGAACTTTACAGGCTTCACAGGAACATGGAATACGCGCACCTTACATGTACGAAGGGCGGGAAAAATAATGTTGTTACAAATGCAAATGGTGAGAAAAATTGTTGTGAAAAGACTTGTATAATTGAATTAATTCCGTTTGTTATGTCGACACGTACCCCGTTTATGGACTCGTTAAAATTGGACAGATGGATAAACTCCGTCATGGCATACAGCGAAGCCACAATGCCGATAAACCACAGCCCGTGGCGAAGTGCAATTCCCAACTTCTTCATGGCTCCTATGTTACAAGACCTTTTCAACACTGTCTTTTTTTTAAATCGTAGGACATATTTTTTATCTGCTCGTTGTCAGCAGGCAATATCAAAGTGCATTAAGCATAGACAATAACTGAATCCAACTTGTACAGTTTACTGCTTAGTATATCTACCATGTGTACAAATTTCGATATGCAATGCGCCTTAATCCTTAAAAACTGGGAACCACGTCAGTATCACTTCTCTACTTTTGCCTTGGATTCAGCAAGTAGAGGAGCAGAGAGTTAGCCAGCTCTACCTTTTTCTTCAATTACTTTTCGTTACTTACTTATAGGACTTACAATTACAATTTCATTTAGTGTGTGGAAGTTTCAGTCCTTCAAACTATAATTGCATTTACCATAGTTGCTGTACTTATATTTAAGATAAATATATAATAAATTATTTATTTAAAAATACGATTATTGTACCAATGTTAAGTGTGGGCTTGATTACAATTAAATACATCCTTATTGTAATTGTTCCGCATCGAATACAATCGTTTGGCCCAAGCGCCGTTCCACGTCACTCACTTTGTTTTTGGGCTCGGGGCTTTGTTTTTGGCGTTATTGCGGATTTATGAGGAAGTACGATGACCGTTGGCGAGACATGAACTGTAGCGTCTATTCTTAGCAATAGTAATAATAATATTTATTTTTGTCTTACATTATATAATATTATGCATATAACCTTGAAAATAATTACACAGCAAAAATTGTTGAGCAAAAATACCACAAACATCAACAGGGACCGGCTGGATCCTAATACAGTCAATTCTCTCTATAGCAAAAATCAGCCGGAAAAACCGTTATAGCGATTAACCGGTATAAGAAAAATCGCTAAACAACGGTTGTAATGGCGGGGGATTAGAAATTACCGAAAAACCAGTATGGGCGTGGCCTGAAAACCGTTATAGCAAAAAGGAATTTATGGCGGGGATTCAGAAATTTGAAATAACCGGTATGCCATGTGTGGTCGTGGCCTTGCCCGGTATAACGAAAAAATCGTTATAAAATAACCGTTACAAATAGACGAAGATTTTACCATTGAAATGATCTCGAGCGGGTATGTGAACACCGTTATATGTAGCGCGAAAACCGCTACAACGAGGCCCGTTATAGAGAGAATTGATTGTACAACGTACATAATACGCTTTGGTTTTTGCTTTGAGATGCAGGTAAATGCTGGTTGCTTAGAACAAATGAATGGGTGGGTTTTTGCAAGCAGGAGAACGTCCATCTTTCGCCGTCCACCACCACGCAACCACATCTTCAATTACGGATGAGTTCCTCG
>JAQGBT010005578.1:0-14053 GCA_034698585.1 Disparrhopalites patrizii
TCTATATAACAATTCTGAAGGGAAGAGTAAAAAATATTGTAGCAGGGAAAAGTTGTTATATATAAAACATAAAATATGTACTTTACATGTACGAAGGGCGGAAAAAATAGTGTTGTTATCAAGAAATGTTGTTATAAAGAGACTTGTTATATAGGGACTCTACTGTATACCCCCTAAAATAATGCCACGATGCTCAAATATATAGAAAGAGCATACATTCCACGCAGAATACAGTGGACTCTCGCTATAACAACCCTGAAGAGAAGGGCAAAAATGGTTGTTATATGGAAAAGTTGTTATGCGGAACATTTATTATGTACACTGCATATACGAAGGGCTGAAAAATAAAGTTGTTATAGAGAAAAAGTTGTTATGAGGAGAGTTGTTATAGAGACGGTCATTGTACTATTGAAAACAAATGTCTATATACTCAAAAATCCGACAAATTGTTGCAAAATGTAAATGGTATTTTTCAAAATGTAATGGTATTTTCGTAAGTGCAAATTTTTTGTGTTTATACAGCTGTACAAAAAGGAAAAGGCATGCATTCTACGCAAAATTTCATTGCAGATCCAGAAAAAATGTCCCATTTAAATCGGACTCGAATTGACCATATGACGATTTTACGCACTAAATTCAGACCACGAGAATTTTTGACGAAATCAATATTTTTTAATATACAACATAAAATACAAAATAAAAGTAATTTGAACAATTAGTGTCTCAAAAATTAGAACAGGCGACTTTTGAACCAATTGCCAATGACAAGATAATCCTCCCTAGCGTTTCCCCGGGGCGGGTGCTTCGGACGGAAGAATGGGATCCGGATAATTGTAGCCGTACCATAAGGGGAAACTTGGAAATTTGCATTCATGTCCTCTGTCCTGGAAACAAGCGCTTGTGACCCACGCCAGGAAACCCTCAAATTTGACATCCAGGAAAAGACTTCCCGACAAACAATCATCACCATCCGTCCCTCCAGCAATTGCAGACAGGTACAATCGGCGATCAGAGCGACACATTAAAGGACCTCCGGAATCACCCTGCAATTTATTACGGCGTAATATTTCATTCATAATTTCCGGAATAGAATACATTGTCGGTGAAGAATCATATGTAACCATCTCCACCGAGCGCTAATTCACCAAAAGTGATTATCTCCATTCTGCCTCTGTGCATAGAATATTCAAGTCCATTCAAAATCGAACAGATGCCCTTGGGCCACGGGCGAACCACAACACTTATACGTTCCATTTAATAGCCAATTTTCCGTCCCATCATGTTCATACGTTCATACGTTATTTTTTCAACTATAAATTTCATCCAACTACAGTGGACTCTCGCTATAACAACCCTGAAGGGAAGGACGAAAACGGTTGTTATGTAGAAAAGTTGTTATATGGAACATTTAATATGTACACTATACATATACGAAGGGCTGAAGAATAAAGTTGTTATAGATAAAAACTTGTCATAAGGAGAGTTGTTATTAGAGAGTGTCCACTGTACATTTTCGAGTCAAACGCTTACAGTGGACCTTCTCTATAACAACTCTCCTTATAACAATGCTATCCCTATATCAACTTTATTTTTCCACCCCTTCGTATATGTAGTGTACATTGGGCTCTCTCTACAACAACTCTCCTCATAACAACTTTTTCTCTATAACAACTTTATATTTCAGCCCTTCGTATACAGTGGAGTCTCTATATAACAAGTCTCTTTATAACAGCAATTCTATGTAACAACATTGTTTTTCCAATCACTCGTACATGTAAGGTGTATATTTATTGTTCTGTGTAACAACCTTTCCATGAAACAATATTTTAGGCCCTTCCCTTAAAAGTTATTATTTAGAGACTCCACTGTATGTAATGTACATACATATAAAATGCACCATATAACAACTTTTCGGTATAACAACCATTTTTGCCCTTCCCTTCAGGGTTGTTATAACGAGAGTCCACTGTATAGAGAACCAGCAATTTAACCACTTAAAATAAAATAATTACAGAATTTATAATGGTGGTCGGACGGATGTCTGTGCTATTCTACACAGTAGACGCGTCTGTAGTGGTAAGAAAATTGAAAAAATAACGTTTGTAGGTTGATTAATGAGTATAAAGAATCCTAATCAAAAATTCTCATAATCTTCGTTTTAAAAAATGTTAATTAAAAATGTTCAAATATATTAATTAAAAATGTGCAACTATATATTAATTAAAAATGTTCAAATATATTAATTAAAAATGCTCAAATATATTAATTAAAAATGTTCAAATATATTACTTAAAAATGTTTCAATGTTAATTAAAATTCATTTGGTTTTCATTTATTTTTGGAGATCATCACTCACTGCACTTGATTACTTTATGCACAGAGGCAGAATGGAAATGATCACTTCGTGAATTAGAGCTCTAAAGACATGGTTACCTATGTGATTATTCGTCGACGACATATACAAACAAAAGAATATATTTCAAGTATAACTTCTATGTACAGTGAAGTCTCTATAAAAAGTCTCTTTATAACAACATTTCTCTGTAACAACATTATTTTTCCAGCTCCGCCTACATGTAAGGTGCATATTTAATGTTGTATATAGCAACTTTACCCTGTAACAATATTTTTCGCTCTTCCCTTCAGAGTTGTTATATAGAGACTCCACTGTATATATACAGTCTATATAGACAAAGCCAGCATAAAGAAGTATCAATTCCATTTTGCATCCTCTTATTACCCAGCAGTAGGACGCCTGCTTGCAAAACTGATGAGTCGGATCCGCTTCAGACTGCTTACATTTGATGTCGGATATAAATGTTTCCCGTAATATGTCCGTCTTAAGGCTATCCTTGTAAACTCCCCAGCCAGAGAAGGCACAAGTGTCATCCATGAGCTCCGTCTCGTTTGGCGACCCAAACTTGGCATGCACCACCAAGGAATTGAAGTTGAAAGGGTCGCTGAGATGGACGATGGCATAGCAATACTTGCAAGCACCAGTAGGGTCCGTGTAACTATTGTACGCATAGAGGTATTTTGAATCGGAAAAAATTATTATTTAACTATACAACTAAAACTTATACAGACAATGGTATAACGAATTCAAATTTTTTTTAGATTCCGGTGTAGTGCATTTTAGGATAATTTAGATTTTCCCATATGAAAAAGTGCAATTTTTTCGAAGCCGCACATCTGCCAAAAATTTTGCTACACATGCGTGCTGCAAAAAAAAAACCTACTGTAGTGGATGCTCAGTAAAGCTGCACATGTAGCGGGCTTCCTCCGTCTTCTCGTAGATAGAAAGATTGTGCTTCCCCGAATAGATCCGGAGACGATGCACATTTTCCTCCACCTTCGCCAGCGCATCGTCCAGATGGGATTTGACCACGAGGATTGAGTAGGCATCGAAGAGGACGCCGTGGAGGAGGGCCGTATCCTCCAGATCTTTGTGGAAGGACACGATATAAGGGTAAATGTGGGGGATGGCCTCTTTCCCATTCAAAATTTTAGCCATGCCCTGTGAGTCTATTTCCAGGCCGACACCGAAGCCTCCTAGGGACCCTTCCGATTCGTCACCGGTGCCTGTATTATTCCCGTTTTGATCCCCGCCCATTTTCGTGTATTACAAAATATATATCTCAATGGTCAAGAATGTATATAGATGAAACTGCAAATTTTTCCCTGGACAAAATTTAATGAATTTACTCGCCAGATGGTAATACGCGCAATCACAGCAGAATTACAATTACAGTTTTTTTTTCGTTCAAGTTCAGCATTTTAGCTAACGAGATGTCAATTTTGAGTTGGTTGAGAATGACGAAAGTGTATTTACTGCTCGTTTAATTAATTTGCTGATTTTGGAGTGATAAATAACTTCGTACAGTTAATTCTATAATGGTTTAGCAAGGTATAGGTGCATATAACCGTTATAGAGAAAAACCGTTATAACGAATAATGCAATAACCGTTATAAAGAAAAGCGTAAGCCTGTGGGGTCTGGAACAAAATTAAAAAACCGTTATTGTGAGATAAATATTTAAAGACGTGACCTAAACCCATTATAGTGAAATGTGCAAAACCGCGCGGGATCCAAAATTTCAGAAAAATCGTTATACAGTCGAACCTATCTATTCATGCCCTCCTAAATCAGCATATTTTCCCAGGTATAACGAAAAACCGTTATAGAGAACAGAAATGTCTATGTTAACAATTAGAGAAAGTTTTCGAGGGAAGCATTTTCAACCACCAGTATAGAGAGAAAACGGTTATAAGGGAGCCCGTTATAGACGGGTTCGACTGTAGTGCGAGATATATTTGAAGGCGTGATATAAAACCTTTATAGTAAAAAATTTCAAAACTTGCCCGTTATAAAAACAAAAAAACCGTTATAGGGAGTGATTTTATCATTGAAAATCTCTCTGGGGGATCGGTGAACACCATACAGCGCGAAAACCGTTATAAAGAGGTCCGTCATAGTGAGAATTTTGTTTTTAAAATGCGCGCCGAAAATCATTTTAAATTAGTTTTGAAAATGCGCGCGAAAAATATCAAATACCATGACCATTTCTTGGTATACCTGCATTTATGAATCATTTGTGTAGGGCGGCAATAAACTTCAGCAAAAAATGGCTCTTCAACTCATTATTGTTATTTCTGGACTATTGTTCCGCTTCAAAAAATTTTGCTTCTAGTTTCGCTTTACAGGGAAAACGTTCAGCAGCACACCAATTTTTTGTATAATTGTCCTGACAAAACGCACACGTTAACGCTGTAGTTATACATTTATGAATAAGGGAAAATCCGGCACTCACCGTTGCAAAACCTGTGCTTCCAACTGCAAAAGCCATCGGCTGTGAACAAACAAAACAAAGCAAAACTCCTGTGTTAGCGCCTATACGTCCACAAATTGAGACATTTTCTAATATAATACAAAAAATTTACCGGGACAAATTTGATCGTAGCCAAAGCAATCCTTGTCAAAATTGGGCAGATGCACCTTCAATGGCTCCACTTTGGGCGTGAGCACTAGGTTGCCGCCACTTTCGTGGTAACTGCAAAGGGCTTCCGCCATTCGGGATGTTAACACTACTTCGGTTTGCGTTGCTGTACACAATTTTGAATTGTACTAATATAGTTTTGATTTCATTTTGAAACCTATATAAAACAAAAGAATGGCAAAAATGGTTGCTGCAGATGGATTACCAAAAATTTGAGACGTGAAGTGGATTATTGCAAGGATTGCAATTTGTTTCAGAGATAAATCCATATTTTGTGTACGGAAATTTATCCGCGGTTACGGGATGCATTTGTTGGAGTAACCTTGCAACATGACTTGAAAAATTTCTTTATTCTCCAAAAATTGCGCTATTGGCTTGTCCTGTCTATGGAGCATTTTTTGTATTGGCACATGACATTTGTGCTTTACGATGAGTAAAAACATTACAAATGGACTGACAATCTCACAAAGGCGTTATGGCTGAGCCTTTATTGTAATATTTGCACGCATGTTTCATTTCGCTCGGGATTAACCTTTAACAGTTTTACGAGCTTTCTAAGACCTTTTCTGTCAACGACAATACTTTGAACTGAACAAAATTAAATTTTTGAGCGGGAGACATGAATAATTCGAAAATTATTCATGTTCTAAACTGTGTAGCACAGTAACACCATTAATTGTTACGCCCTTCGTACAGTCGTTAGTCTCTTTATACAGATATTTCTCTGTAACAGCATTATTTTGCCAGCCCCTCGTACACGTAAGATGGATATTTAATGTTCTATATAACAACATTTCTCCCCCCTCCTTTCAGAGTTGTTATATAAATGTATGGAAACCCCACTGTAACAACAATTTCCAGTAACAACATTTTTTGAACTTTGCCGCACTGTTGCTATAGAGAGACTCTATTGTAACTGAAATACTTACTCGTGATACAATGCAATTACTTGCACAGAACTTTGTATATGTATGTATGTATATTTAAATACAAAAAATAAAATACTTTTAGAGAACCTATATGTATTTAAAAATACGGCATGCGAAGATGCCTCTTTGATTACAGTGGAGTCTTTATAACAAGTCTCTTTATAACAACATTGCTCTGTAACAACATTAGTTTTCAATCCCCTCGTACATTTAAGGTGCATATTTGATGCTCTATATACAATGGCGTCTCGCTATAACAACCCTGAAGGGAAGGCAAAAATGGTTTTGTTATACGGAAAAGTTGTTATATGGAACATTTAATATGTATACTCCATATGCAAAGGGCGGAAAAATAAAGTTGTTATAGAGAACAAGCTGTTATAAGGAGAGTTGTTATAGAGAGAGTCCACTGTAACAATATTTCCCTGTAACAATATTTTTCGCCCTTCGCTTCAGAGTTGTTACAGAGACTCCTTTGTAGCTATTAGTTATTATGTACAAACTTCGCCAACCTATAACAACAATGGCCAAACCCGATGATGGGCAATAACAAAATGGTGCCGTCTGTAATATAATATGTACACAGTATTTACAAAACGAAAAACATGACCTGTAAAAACATATCAGGAAATCCTCAATTAGATATGTTTCATATTTTCTGGATTTTATTAACCAAAATTATCACATCGAAATTAGTCCAAAGCCGAAACGTTGTGAAGTAATGGCGAATTTTCATGAACCGCTTTGAAGTTTCAGTAGATAGTTTTCGTCCCGTATTCACAACAAACAAATATGCGTACGAATACATCAAGTACGTTTCATGTGGAGGAAAAACGTGTGACCAAAATAAAAGAGAATAATAATGTCTGACAATGAGCATAAATTCTGTACAAGAATGTCAAAGAGATGGCTCATGCGGGTGATTGAAATCACCAGGAATTCCATGGAATATAGAAGAAACCAGGACTGAAAAACAGGGAATTTTTTCTAGCGTTTCCCCGGAAGGGGTGCTTCGGACGGAAGAATGGGATCCGGATAGTTGTAGCCGTACCACAAGGGGAAATTCGGGAACCTGCATTCATATCCTCTGTCATGGAAACAAGCGCTTGTGACCCACGCTAGGAATCCCTCAAATTTGACATCCAGAAAAAGACTTCCCGTCGCACAGCTACTTCCAGTCGTCCCTCCAGCAATCGCAGACAGGAACAGCCGGTGATCGGAGTCACACACCAACGGACCTCCGGAGTCACCCTGTAAAATTTATTTAAAAATTTATATGTAATGCAGTCTAGCATGATTTGTAGCTTAAAATAAAAACAAAAACATTACAAAATTATACAAATTGACTCCGCAACTCTGATTTGGCAAAAATCGATGCTTTTACAGACGAAATAGCTATGTAAATAACTGCTAATTGCCAATTGAAAAAATTATCGTACAATACCTTGGTTTTGCAAAAAAACTTACCCGAAGGCGGGAATTAGTAACATAAAGAAAGAATCTCCTAATGCAAAGTATGGGAATCTAAATGCCCACTTCTGAATACGAATTTGAATTTCGAATGCATTAGTAATTATAAATTCTTAAGATATTTTTCCGGCAACAATATGGATCTGAATTCCGATTAAAATACTGAAAAATACAAATATAATTCCAATACCAATTCGGATGTCATGCCTTGTTATTTTGTGAACCAACACATTAGTCAATTGACGATTTATTTATCTATTATTTATGAGAATTTATGAAGCTTATAAATAGACTAGCCAATATAAAGGACATTTTGAGACAGCCTCTCACCCAGCAGTAGGACGCCTGCTTGCAGAACTGATGAGTCGGGTCAACCGTTACTTCTTTGCATGGGATGCCCGTGACAAAGGTCTCTCGTAATCTGTCTGCCTTCAGATTATCCTTGTAAACGCCCCACCCAGCGAAGCCACACTTGTCATTCATGAGCTCCGTCTCGTTGGGCGTCCCGAACTTGGCTTTGCTCACCAAGGAATTGAAATTGAAGGGATCGCTCAGATGAACTATGGCATAGCAATACTGGCAGCCACCATTTGGATCCTGATAGCTGTCATATACATATTTTGAATAATCATAACCATTATTTCAAAATTATTATTTCATTATAATATTTCATAATAATATTTCATAATAATATTTCATAAGTGGGCTTATACAAATTTTTAATATAAAATATTATTTCAGACGGATAAATATTATTATAGAAGGAGCTGTTTACACTAAAAGATCTCGGGGGATCCCTGGATGCTGCCAGAGTAACAGTGTTTTTATAGAGAGAGATGTTATAGTGAGAGTCGACTGTATACTTAGCGTTGCAAAAAAATTCTTACTATTGCGGATGATCCGTGAATTTGCACATGTAGCGTGCCTGCTCCGTCTTCTCATAGATAAAGACGTTGTGCTTGCCCGTGTAGATCCGGAGGCGATGAAAATTGTTGTCCACCTTCGCTAGCGCATCGTCCAAATGGGACTTGACCACGAGAACTGAATGGGCATCGAAGAGAACGCCGTGGAAGATGGGATTTTCCTCCAGATCCTGGTGGAAGGACACGATATAAGGGTGAATGAAGGGGATCGCCTCCTCCCCCTTCAAAACTTTAGCCAGGCCCTGTGAATCTACTTCCAGGCCGACACCGAAGAGTCCAATACTCCCGAAGGACCCTCCCGATGCGTCACCGCCGTTGCCACCGATGCCTGGATCGTTCCCGCCATGAACTCCTTCTATTTTCGCGGATCAGAAAAATAACACAAACGGCCACAATCGTTGTAGATCTGCATAGAAGAAACTGTAAATTCTTCCGTGGAGAAAATTCAACGAATTCACGCGCCAGATGGTACGGGCAATTACAGAAGAATTACAATTAATTTACAGTTTTTTGTTGGTTTAAGCTCAATAACAATTTCGAACATTTAGCAAATAAGTTTTGGACTTGGAATTCTTTGATGATGAAAATGTATTAACTGGTCGTTTAATTAATTTGGGAGTGATAATGAATTGTAATTCTGTACTCAGTTATTAACGTTATTAGGATCCTTTTTTTTAAATTTCCGATTTGATCTCCTAAAATTTAACGATTATTAAAAAACGATTTATAATTATTAGCTTACGGCCATTAAACACTAATAGAAATGAGATTTTAAAAAATCCGATCAAAACGATTGTAAAGTCGTTGTTGCTCTATTTATCTTGTAAAGAAAACTGCAGAAAAATTGACTAATATCAGCGTTAGCTATCAAATCATCAAATCCCCGTATACAATGAATGTCACAATCCATATGAGAGTATTTGTCAACTGAATCCGTTTTTGATCATATTTGGTTCTTCCTATTATAAACTAAAATGTTTACATTCTTAGCTTTCGAAGTGAGTTTTAATTTTATTTGAAACCTTGTCCTCCTCCGGTGCCGGTCATTCCGCTGTCACCCTGTGATCCGTCTATGTAGAAAAAATACGTAAAATTACTTCAATTGAAATGCTCTATATACCTATATCATACCACATACATACGTACATACTGACGCTTAAGGATAGCTTTGGACTATAAAAACGTGTGTATTGACGCGGAATTTATTGAAAGCGAAATTCTTTTCAGGTGAAATTGGATTTTAGTGATTATTCCGGAACATTATTTCACAGAAATTAAATTACAGTAACAAAATGTGAGTCAAAAATCATGTAAAATCATTTGTGAAATGCACGACAAACATCCAACAAAACTTATTAATCATTTTATGGTATGTGCGTTTATGAATCATTCGTCTAGAGCGACTCCAGTCGACTCTCTCTATAATAATACCCTATATGCACCAGAAAAAGTCCTCTTATATCGAACTGCTGGTATAGAGAATTAGTTCAAACAAGATTAAAAGGAAATAATTAAGATTATTTTCAGGCTTAACTTTGATAATTTTCCAAATTCTAACAATATTTACACAATTGGGCGTGAATATTTGCGTTTTAGTGAGAACATAAAATTGTGCTGTTATAGAGAAAAAGTTAATGGCGAAGGGATACCTGACTTAGGCACTAATGCTCTTATAGGAAGAAAGTGTTGTTATAGTGAGAGGAATGTGACTGAGGGAAGAAAATGCCCTGCTGTTATAGAGTATAACTGCTGTTATAGGGAGTGCTCTTATAGAGAGCGCACTTTGCATGGTGAAGCTGTAGGGGAGGATTCAGCACTGCTATTATAAAGTAATTGCTCTTATATAGGGAGGACCGGTATAGGGAGAGTCTACATAAACTGCTGCGCGAAATGGTTTTTCATCCCATTATTACTATTTCTGGGCTATAGTTCCTCATTGAAAGAATTTTGATTCTAGTTTTCCTTTGAAAAACGTTTTTTTTTATTAAATTTCCCGTCTGCAACACACGAATTTGTTGCATATTTGTTCTGGCAAAACGTGCACATTAACGCTGTATGTACCTACATATATGCGTGAATAAGACAAATCTTTCACTCACCGTTGCAAAATCTTTGGTTCCACATGCAAAAGCCATCGGCTGTGAAAACAAAGCAAAACTCCTGAGTGTCAGCGCCAATAGCCACAAATGGAGACATTTTCTAATATACATATGAGAATTGAATATGCAATAAATTTACCTGGACACATTTGATCGTAGCCAAAGCAATCCTTGTCAAAATTTGGTATATGCACCTTCAATGGCTCCACTTTGGACGTGAAACCTAAATTGCTGCCACTTTCATAGTAACTGCAAAGGGCTTCCGCCAATCGCGATGTTAACACTACTTCCGTTTGCGTTGCTGTAAAAGTTTTTTAATTTGTATTAATGCATTTTTAATGTCATTGTAAACAAATGGCAAAAATGGTTGCTGACGCTGGATTACCAAAAATTTGACACCGGAAGTGGATGGCAGCCAGAATTACAATTTTTTTGATAGATAAATCCATTTTTTTTTACAGAAGTTTACCCGCGATGCATTTGTGGCGAATTAACCTTGCGTCATCACTAGATAAATTTCTTTATTCAATTCTTAAAACAATTGCGCTATTGGCTTGTCCTGTCTATTCAACAACTATTTGGCACAAGACATTTGTGCTTTACGACGAGTAAAAACATTATGAACTAACACTCTGACAAAGACGTAATAGCCGAGTCTTTGTTCTAATATTTTCACGCATGTTTCGTTTCCAAAGGTTTAATTTCTAAGAGCTTTACCAGCTCTTTAATAATTTTGATGTCAACGAAAATACTCAACAAGGAACAGCATTAGTTTTTTCCGGGTGTAAAATTGTATCGCTGGACCGAAATCATTACATTTCAAGTAGATTTCTGGATTTGCATTAAAACACTTGAAAATACAGTGAAGTCTCTATATAACAAGTTTCTTTATAACGACAATTCTCTGTAACAACTTTATTTTCCCAGGCTTTAGTACATGTAAAGTACATATTTAATGTTCTATATAACCACTTTTCCCTAAAACAATATTTTTTCCCTCCCCTTCAGAGTTGTTATATAGAGACTCTATTGTACCAATTTAAAATTAGATTTGGGCATACATACTTTAGTATAATTTTGCCCGAAAATTATTTGTGTTATGGGTAACAGCTATCTACATTTCTCTATAACAATATTACTCGTCATTCCCCTGAATGTTATTATATAGAGAGACTCCACTGTAACCGAAGTATGTACTGTGGGAAATACTTTTTGCAGGCTCTTAGTACTCCTACATGATGTTGGGTTATAAGTCAATGGCCCTAATTATAATATAGGACTTGGGAGCCTGTCCTCTTCCATTAATTAATTACTGGGACTATTTAAGTCAAAGGGTAAAACCACAAAGCCAAATAGAATCCGGAGATTAAAGCAAGAGCTTCTTTATTGTTTTAAGTCATAATTAAGAATCATGTCATGGAGGAGCAGAATCATGTCACAGAAATCGAAATCACAATCAATAAGCAATAATGAATTAAGCAGAATTGATTGGCTAATGGAATAACAGCATAAAGCAATGAATTACCTTGATAATTCTAAAGGCAATAATAGTAACCACGGCAATGAAACTAAAGTATCAGAATGATACCTTTCATAACTTTCCCCCATGGCGTACGTAGAGGACTTCCTGAAGTAAAGGCGATGGCACAGTCGTGACCGCCATGGGAAGATCGCCAGATGACTGTGGACTCGATCCAGCAGCTATACCCAATCCAACCGTCGTCAACGTTGTATCGTGGCCAGATGTACTGAGGGAAGTGACCGCCACGATTGATCTTCAGTTTTCTTGTGCAACAAGGACGCCAGCCGGAATTGCTCTGGAATTCTTGCGCCGGATTTCTTTTACGGATGAAGGGTCTCCTTGGTTCCGGTTTTCCATTGCCAGGGCACCTACGAAAATGGTATTTTCACCGCTTCATCGCCGATGTCTCGGCACAAGAAAAATCGGGACATTTTATTGTATGCGGTCATCATTCATCCCAAGAAAAAAAATTCCGCCATGGGGGAAAGTTATGTAAAGTATCATTCTGATACTTTACTGTCATTGCCGTGCTTATTATTATAGCCTTTAGAATTATCAAGCTAACTTATTGCTTTATGCTGTTATAGCATTAGCCAATAAATTCTGCTTAATTCATTATTGCTTATTGATTCACCTTTATAGAGAGAGTCGACTGTAACAACACCGAAGGGATTTGCGAAAAATAATGTTACATGAACAACGTGCTATATAGAGCATAAAATCTTATATGTGCGAAACGAGAAACAAATAATTTTACTATACAGAAACGATGTTATACAGAGACTTGTTACAGTAGAGTCTCTATATAACGAGTCTCTTTATACAACATTTCTCTGTAGCAACATTATTTTTGCAGCCCCTCATGCGTATACATAACGTGTATATTTAATGTTTTATATGACAATATTTCCCTATAACAATAATTTTTTCCCTCCCCTTCCGAGTTGCTATGTAGAGACCGCACTGTATAGAGATACTCCACTGTAACAACCTTGCGCCTTGCCTATCCTCAAGTACATAAATATTTACAATGGAAGAGTCCGACCTTAATAAATCTATACATTGATACCAGGAAATCCACAATGGCATGTATGTTTCAATATATTCGAATTTATTAACCAAAATTATTACATCCAAATTAGTCCCTCACCCAAATCGTTATGAGAAGATGGCAATATTTCATGAACGATGTTGAAGTTTTTTTTGGTAGTTTTTGCCCCATATTGGCAACAAATAAAATATATCTGTACGAACCCATCAAACACGTTTCATGTCCAGGAAACAAATCAAAGGGACAGGCCAAAACAAAAGCGAATAATGTCTGACAATGAGCATAAATTATGTAGTTTTAAGAATGTCAAAAGATGGTTCATTAGAGTGGTTGAAATCACCAGCAATTCCATGGAATATAGAAGAAACAAGGATTAAAAAGCGAGGGAAATTTCCTAGCGTTTCCCCGGAAGGGGTGCTTCGGACGGAAGAATAGGATCCGGATAGTTGTAGCCGTACCACAAGGGGAAATTCGGGAACCTGCATTCATATCCTCTGTCATGGAAACAAGCGCTTGTGACCCACGCTAGGAATCCCTCAAATTTGACATCCAGAAAAAGACTTCCCGTCGCACAGCTACTTCCAGTCGTCCCTCCAGCAATCGCAGACAGGTACAGCCGATGATCGGAGTCACACACCAACGGACCTCCGGAGTCACCCTGTAATTAAGGCCAAGATTAATTCCCAAAATCCGGAAATAAATTAATTTTTTAAACCAGCACAATAGTTTTTAATTGCCATTTATGAAGCTCATAAATAGACTTAGGCAATAAAAAGGACATTTTGAGACAGCCTCTCACCCAGCAGTAGGACGCCTGCTTGCAGAACTGATGAGTCGGGTCAACCGTTACTTCTTTGCATGGGATGCCCGTGACAAAGGTCTCTCGTAATCTGTCTGCCTTCAGATTATCCTTGTAAACGCCCCACCCAGCGAAGCCACACTTGTCATTCATGAGCTCCGTCTCGTTGGGCGTCCCGAACTTGGCTTTGCTCACCAAGGAATTGAAATTGAAGGGATCGCTCAGATGAACTATGGCATAGCAATACTGGCAGCCACCATTTGG
>JAQGBT010005579.1:0-14052 GCA_034698585.1 Disparrhopalites patrizii
CTTTCTCCTCTCAACTCACATATCTTTTTCTCTCACTTTCTCCTCTCAACTCACATATCTTTTTCTCTCACTTTCTCTCTCACACACTTTCTCTTCTCTTTCTATTACATTTTCTCTTGTTCTATGACATTTTCTATCACGATTTCTCTCAGTTTCTGTCTCTTCATCAATCTATATCCCTGGGTTCCTCCTCCAAATACTTTTATTCTATGTCTCTCTATTTCTCCTTTCTGCGTCTCCTTTAGCATGGAGGGAATGCGAGGAAAGAAAAATTCCTTCCGTCCTCCTTTCCGCTCCACGTTGTAAGGTCTTATTATTTATTGTGGTTATTTATTTATTTTGTATCTTGGTTGTATCCCACGACTATACATGAATGGAGGGGAAAAACAGAAGTGCATTGAAGAGGAAATGAATTCATGGAAGTCATTCCACTTATACATGTACGCCCATACATATGTATATGTGCATGTGTAGACATGTATGTTTATTTGTGTGCGTATCACCATTGATTCATGTCCTTGGCTTTCTGTACCTGTAAGTGTTATGATGATAAATTATTGGCCTATTTGTATTTCCCTCCTCCGTCTCCCTTCTCCCTAATTTCTTTCCTTTATTTTTTTCTGACTTTCTTATTTTTCTCTCTCTCTCTCTCTCTCTCTCTCCATTTCTCTGCAGTAGTAGTAATGTATATAATCATTTACAGAGATTGACTACTGCAATTGTCGTGGCCATGAATCACATTGATTGCTCCCGGGAAGAATTTTCTCTATTTACATTTCCCCCCTTTCAATCCCTGAAATACTTCTGGGAAGAGAATATATATTTTTTCCCGAAATTTCCAGTACATGTAGAAATTGGAGGTTGAGCTAACGCAAATCTCTGAGGTATTTATTCCCCATATTCTCATCTTTTGAAATAACGTGTAATTTATTCGGTGTATTTACGCCTATTTACAAGCGTTGTATTTTCACGTATCTCGCAGGTGTGAAATTCGGTGGTCATTAGACAAATTAATTGATGGAGTAAAAAATGTAAAAAAGCAGTAAAACGAGCAAATTTAGAGGAATTTGGTGTGAATTTGCGGGGAAGCTCGTAAAACCATTTGCGTGCAAAGCCAAGGAAATGGTAGGGAAGGGGGAAGGCAATAAAACAAGAAATGGGGAAGTATTTTATCTGTACGGGAAGAAGGGGGAAATTCGAAAATTCGTCCTTAGCAATAGAATAAAATGACAAACGAGGGAAGAGAGGGAGTCTCGGTGGAAGGAATGCTACATGGTAGGGATCGAGTAAGGACAACAAAATTTACTGTTACGCCTAACAAAGAGAGAAAATGCTCTCTGGGGAAGAAATAAATACTTTCACCAACTTTTTTTCTCCTGTACGCTCCCCTTTTTCCGACCTTGCTGTGTGCAAGTGGCAACGTGAGGCTAGTCTCTTCTTTTTGGGATTGTCTTACCTCTCCGTGCCTCCTTTCACTTTCACTCTCTCAGTCTCCTCTCTTGCCTCTCTTTCTCTCCTCTCTCTCTATCTCTGTCTATCTCTGTCTCTCTATATCTTTTTTCTTTCTCTCCGTTTCCCGTTCTTATCATTTTCCCCTCCATTAGTGTATTGTTTCTATTTTTCTCCGGTTTCCTCTCTTCGTTTTTTTCCTCTACTCCCTCTTTCTCACTCTCTTTCTTTCTCTCTTTCCTCACTCTTTCTCTCTTACCTCCCTTTTTCCCTCTCTCTCTCTCTCTTTCTCTTTCCTTTTCTATTTTCTCATTCTTTCTTTCTCTGTTGCTTTCCTCTCTCCTTCTGGTTCTCTCTCTCTCTTTTTATAAATTTTGTTGTGTTTCTGCACTTTACTCTCTTTTTTCCTTTATTCTATCTCTCTTTGTCGCTGTCGATTTCTTCTCTACCTCTATTTCTCCTTTTTCTTTCTCTCTTCCCATATTTTTTCGCTCCTTTTATTGTCACTCTTGTCCATCTATTCTTACTTTCCTCTCTTCCCATATTTTCCTTTATTTTTCCCCTGTTTTCTCTCTCTTTATTTATTTCTATACCCGCTTTCTTTCTCCCCTCCTATACTTTTTCTCTCCGTATACTCTGTATCTTCTTGTTACCGTGTCTCTTTTTCCCCACTCTCTTTTCTCTCTTTTTTAGTCTGCCGTTTCTCTGTTTTTCCTCTCCGTGTACTCTCTTTTTTTCCTCTGTCTCTCTCGCATCTTGTTTCTCGGAGCTTCGCACTCTCTCACTCTTTTCCCCACTCTTCGTCTTATTTACTTTCACCAACGTTCTTGTCTCTCTCTCTTCTTCTTCGGATGTTCCTGTTCCCTGGCGTCCTTTGCCCTGTATCTCTTTCTCTTTTCCCTCTTTCTTGTCTACATCTCTCTCTTCCTCTTTCGTCGTCTTAAGTTCCTCTATCTCGATTTCCCGCTTCACCCCTTGTCTCCTGCTTATCATCCTTCTAGAAAGTTTATCCCCGTAACAAAATGGGATACATAAGCTCCATCGTTCTCGGGTTGCTCAGAAAATACGTGTCCTTGATCCCATTTCATACAGAACTTCCCATCCATCCAGAAAATACTATGACCCGCTGCCCCGTCGGTAATATTTATGACTAGATGGGGAAAAGAGAAACAAGTTCAGTTGTCATCTATATAAGCGGTCCCATTTCCGGGTGCGTGGTGTCAGCTAAATAATTTGAGGGAAGAAGTGTTTCCCCTTGCCCCTTTCACGGAAGAAACGTGAGAGAGCACAATGGATCCCAAAAACAGCAGGAAGCACGAGGGAGTATTTTGAATATGTCCTGGAATTTTGAATGTGCCTTCAAATATGGGTTGTTTTTTTTCCCAGTCTTTTCTTTACTCTCCCTTTTTTTTTCTCCAGACAATTCTCCCACTCCTACCATTACCTTCCAACCAATCCTGGAACTCTGTACAAAAATCAGTAATTCTATTCCAAGCTTTTCGTACCCGTTGACTCTCTCTCTCTCTCTGTCTCTGTTAGCTACCAAACATAAGAAAAAGGCAACGAAATGCTTTGAAAAGAGTATTTGCGTTAAAAATGAAGGAAAATACTCGGGATAAAAGACCGGAATAGGCTCAAGAAAGGGCCTGTAAGAGAAACCATTGGGACTTTCCGTGTTGGTGGGACTGCCATAGCTCTGACAAGAGGAGAATACCCGGGTTTTACCCTTCCATCGGGAAATAATGTACCATTGTACGATTCTATCTCATACAAAATCTACATATAACTTTCACCAAAAATAACCTTTCTTTTTCCGTTTCCACCAACAATTCTATGGATGAGTGTGGTAAGGGTAAAAAGCCAAGGCTGTTTTTACTCTGATAGGTGTTTTATTTTCCCAGCTTTCCTTTTTTTCTCTGAGGCATATTATTCTCGCAGTATTTGTTTGCGGATATCAAGAGACAGAGAGAGAAAATAAAAGCAATAACAAGTGAGAAAATACATGAGAGGGAGTAAAAGAGAAAAAGGTGATGGAGAGAGAAGAACGGAGAAAGGGAGAGAAAGAGGGGAAAATAGAGTAAATATGACGGAAAGAGAAAGCGGGACGAGGACAAGAGGATAGAGGCATATGGTTAGTAAATGGACAAGCCAACCTAAGAAAACATAAGATTGAAGGGTGAAATCTACGTGAAAGGCAAAGAAAGCCAAGGGGAAAAAACATGGCGAGTTTGCATAGAAATCTTATATACAGTGAAGGTTTTTTTGGCCTTCCTTTCCATGGTCAATTCCCTAGTGAAAGCTCGGTTTCTCCACCAAACTTTGTAAAAAAGATTCTATTGAGCTCTTTCCCTCTCAATATTTGTCCTTTTTCTCTCCGTTGCTCTCCCTCTCTGTTTCCCCCATCGCCGAGTTGATTTCTTTCTATCTTTTCCTGATATCTTTTGTATACCACCAGGAATTTTATCTTACACCAAACCTCCGTTTGTCACTCTCCCTGGCCGTCTTTGCTCATTCGGGTGTCTCTCCATCTTTCTCCCCTGCTGTTATCTTCTGGGTTTCTTTCATCTCTCTCATACTTTCTCTCAATGCATCACTCCCTTAGTTTTACACACAAAGTCCTTACATTTACGCTGAGATAGGTTTTTCTCCAGGGGAGAATGGGACGGAAGGGCAAGAGCTGAAACAAGGAAGGACTTTTGAACGATTGCACAACAACAAGTTGAAGTAGAATGGTTTGGAGGGGCATCCTCCTCTTGTTCCTCCGCCTCCTCCTGCTCCGGCCTTTTACTACGTCTTCAACTACGTCGAAATTAAATTTACATAGAGGCAGAAGTAACTGTTGGCGCTCGTTCATGGATTGTTGACGCTGTGGGTGAAGGGAAAGCATCACTGAATTGTTGTTTTGGTTCTCTGTTTTTCCTTTATTTTCCATTTTTCTCACTTTTCGCTGTCTTTTTCTTTGTTTTCCCTCTCTTTTCCTCTCTCTTCCTTTTTTCTCTCTTTTCGATTTCCCTCCCTTTCTGTCACTTTTCCCCTGTCTCTCTCTCTTTTTCCTCTCTTTTCATCTTTCTCACTCTCTTTTCCTCTTTCGTTCTCTCCTTTTCGCATCTTTTCTTCTCTTTCTCTCTATTTTTCCTCTCTTTTCCTTTTTTCCTCTATTTGCGTGTCTTTCTCTCTCTCTCTCTGTTTTTTATTTCTCGCTTTTTCCCCTCTCTCTCGTTTTCCTCCATTTTCCTCTTTCCCCCTCTCTTTTTCCTCTATATTCCTCTCTCTTTTCCTCTCTTGCTCTCCGTTTTCTTCTCTTTCCCTCTCGTTCATAGGGTAAAATCCCGGGGGAGTTAAATTCGGTGTTACTAGTGATACTTTTTCCTCCTGTGCCCACGTGTCCCCCTCCTACTTCCTTCCTTCTAATTTTCTTCACTCTTCAAAAAATGTGAGTTTTTTCCCATCTATCCATGCATATAAAAAAGTTTTTTTTTGGCGGAAGTTGAATGTCTTCACTCTATTAGGAGATACTTCTCCCCACTTTTCTCAGTGGTCCTAGAAACTACTAAAAATATCCCTTCCTCCTAGCTGCCTATAGACTATTATATGTGATAATTTTCCCGCCTTCACCATCCAACCACTTGCCTATACCACAATGCATTGGGAGTAGTTTTGGCTGGTAGCAATTGTGCCACGCCAACACTAAAACTACGGCCACCACGTCGGATGGCACTACCACAGCTGCCAATGCAGTGGTGGCACGTTTCTCCGCATATTCTTATGGAGAAGGTTCCAGGAGTAGGACTTTCTCCCTTATTTCCTCACCATCCCAGCCTCTCAACAAACCACACGTACTTGTACCTTGTGTTTCCAGCCCCATTAATTCTCCCTGGGACTAATACGCAATAATTCCCAATTTGGCCTTATGAATAGATACACATATTTCTGGACCTTCCTTCGCATTTGTTAGGGATACATATTGAAAACAAGTACAGATATCCCTGGTCTACAGATATCCCTGGCTACTTTCTATGGACTTTCCACCTAGACAAATATTCCGTGATTTCCTCTTTGGACTTCTATTTTACCCCTTTCCTTTCCCCTGCAGCAATAAAACCCTCTTCCTGATTTCTCCAGAAACAAACAACAACCCCCAAAAAATGTCCGGGAATGTCCATGAATTTTTACTAACTCGGATAATACCAGAAATAGAGGAAATTCCCATTGAGGGAGAGGACCGCCGCGAACACCCAGGAGAAAGTAGGAGACAAAAAAAGTACATTAAAGAGGATACAGAAAATTCGTTTGAGAGGAGAGAAAGCACAATTTAGAAGGGAAAGCACATTTTAGGAGAGAAGCACAATTTAGGGGAGGAAGCACAATTTGGGAGACAAAGCACCATTTACGCGGGAAGAAAAAATTCTTTGGAGAGGAATGAAAGCACAATTTACGGGAGAAAGCACCATTCACGAGGGAACACCAAATCTTTGGAGAAAGAAAGAAAGTAGCCGGGGAAAATATGGAATATGGCTATAAATACTATCCCACGTGTGCGAGGTGGTGAAAGTTTAGTCAGCACATTTTGGGGTGATTGGACAAAAGCATTTTTTTGGGGGAAAGCTGATCATTTTTTTTTAAAGAGTTCAGATTTTGTTGTTGATAATTATTTCATTCAAGAGTTAGTAAAATTCCCGCTTTGGTTTTGAGTGGACTAAAGTGCTTTTGTCCGAGGAGATGGAAGAGACCCTGGATAAGAGAGAGGAGAGAGAAAAGAGAGGAAATTAAGAGGGATTAGTTGTGATTGACTTTGGAAGGAGGAGGGGGAAAGAGGGTTAGTAGGAAATGAGGGGAAGATAGATGGGAAAGGACGACAGAGGGAGGGCGATGGGAAAGAGGGGAAATGGTGAGAGTTTACGGGGTAAAGAGGGACACGATAGTAGGATGGTTGATGGGCCGATTGCTGTTGTTGTTGGATGCCTCCACGGCTTCCTCTCTCTCCCTTTCTGTTTCCCTCTAAATGTGTGTTTGTGACTCCCTCACTTTCACCAGAAGAAGTGTGAGGGAGAGAGAGTGGACAAAAAGAGTTTTTTGGGAGTGCAAGGGAAGTTTTGTTGGGAGGAAAGTTTGATGGAGAGAGGCGGAATTTGACGTGACTTGGTCCTTGTTTCCTCCTCTGTGTGTTCCTTTCCTACTCGTCCATCGTGTGGTTCTTTCTCTCTCTTTCTCTCTTTCGGTCTTACTCACGCTTATTTTGGGGAAAGCACACGGAGGCTCACAGAGGGAAAGTGAGGGAGAGAGACAAAGTAAGAGGAAGGTGGTTTGTTGTGGAGGCGTATATATTGAGAACCTCTCACCCTTCTTCCCTTTACTACAGCACTTGTCCTCGCGTGGAGAGAAAGCCAGGTGATTTTCTCCCACTTTTACCATTACATTCTCTCTTCTTCTTACAATACTCGTTCTTTCCTTTAGTTCCAAGAAGTGATTTTTTTTTCTCTCTATTTTTCCCTTTGGAAATCTATATTTTGAACTTTCTCTTTTTATACTGGAGCAATTTTGGGGTTGAAAAATTTCCTTTTTTTTAGGACAAAGTAAAAATTCCTACAACATTTTCATTTTGAAGGTGTAAGAGATTTTTTGTCGGTATTTGCCCCTTCCCTTGGAACGTATCATTACCACAGGGATTTTGGGGGGGGGAGTGTGTTCACAAAACTCGATTTCCTCATCATTGTTTTCCTGGTACGAATACGACCAACGGCAATGGCAGTTTTTCTGTTATAATCCAAGATTGTATTAATCTAAAAATAAAATAAAAAAGGTAATTTCGTCCGGTAAAACGATCCAATTTGTCCCGGTGAAAAACGTTTGATTTTTTCTCAAACTATCAGCTCCCCTTTTCTTGTGGATGATGTGGTTGTGAATTTTCGAAGTTGGACTCAATTTTTAGTAATTTCCTATAGAATATATCCCTCCTCTGTGAAATCGCCGCTAGTAGTTTTTTTGGACGCATACCGTACAAATTCAACGGCACTGGGAAATAGTGAGACTTGGAAAGTGTCGGGGATTTTTTATGGCCAAGTGACAAGGTTGTGACATTTTTCTGTGCTTCGATTCACTTGTGAAAAAAATACCTCTGGGGTGTTACTCATACATCTATAATAGCGGAGTTTTATAGGTTGGTTAAAGGGAAAAGAAGTGCAGTAAATTTTAGAATATTTAAAACAATATGATGCTCTTCATCTCCGTTAGACTCAGCTTGTCAGGTTGCTGGCGAGTGTACGTGTTTTTATTGGTCAACGTTTTGACAGAGGATGACACGTGAGTTCTCAAGATCTTTTTTATCTTTTTTTTTTGTTTCTTTTTTATTTGAGTTTTGCTCTGTTTAATATGGGAAATTGAGACGAGGCGAATCAGAAGAGGTTTATTGTAATTACATACATGGATAATCCTGTTTCTTTTAAATGGATTAGGGTGTAATATAATATTTTTTAAAGGGTTTGTGTCTTTTACCAAAAGGGTTAGTGTCTAATATGATTTGTTAAAGGGTTATTGTGTAAAACAATTTTTTCGAAGATTTACTTGTTGATGTTGTTTTTCTAAAGAATTGTGTGTTGATAATATTTTTTAAATAATGATTTGGTGATATTAGTTTTCTCAAGAACTATTTGTTGATATTTTTTTAAAGGATCATTTGTTGAAATTATTTTCGAAGGATTTATGGATCTTACTTTTTAAGGGTTATTTGTTACCATCGTTTTTTTAATGTCTATATTTACTAACGTTTTTTTTAAGGTTTATTTGTTGAAATTAATGTTTTAAAATGTCGTTCTCAACACAATTTTCGAAGAAGCTAGTTTTGTCAGTTTGTATAAGATCATTTGTTGATTTTTTTTTGTGGGTATCAAATGCAGAGTGAATAACAAGTACTACGTGAGTTACAAGCAGCACGTTTTCCTCCTTCGAACTTACACCATCCCAGGGGACATGAAAAGATTTGTGTATTTCCTCAAGTAAAAAATTCATTCCTGGTGGTCCCACCCGATTAAATTACGGGTTTAAAATAATTAAAATCCTGTACAAACACACCTCTCCTTGAATTCACTTTGTCAATTGAAAAACGTTTTACTGTATACAAAAGAAAAATAGAGGAAAAAGCTGGTAGGTGAAGGATTTGATGGAGAAATAAAAATGTGTAGAGTTCTGACTCTGATCGCATTGCGTCATCGTACCCAAATATAATTTCTGTCTTCAATTTGAAAAATCCTCTGTTTTATTAAAGGGGAACATTTTTAAAATCGTTGAATACAAATTGAATTGGCAAAAATATAAGATTAATTAGGAGGTAGACACCCGAGCAGTGAAAGTCCAAGGGGCAGATTTGACTTGCCTTCCCTATCCCCACAAAAAAATCTCAACCTTTCCCCCCACTTTCTCTCTTCAAACGTGTGCCCATACAACAGGGAAAATAGACAAGACAAAAAAACTCACGTTAGACTTGCTTCATCTGGCTGCCGGGGTCCTTCGACTCAAGGTAAGGATCTTGTAATGTCATCTCTTATTTCTCTTTATATAAATCCTTCTGTGTACAATATATGTTACAACATATACACACGTATATTTGTACATGCATATGTATGTGTGCAAAAAAATATTTTTTCTTCTTCACTCTCAAAGCAAACAAAGGTAACCTTTACTTTCACCCACACTTGCCTCTACAAACAGGTTGTCCATGTATGCATGTATATTTCCTACATATAATAGTCCTATCACTTAGATAAAGGTAAAATGGTGCATTCTTTCCACTTTGGCAGGTTTCTTGGTCAATGGAGACTAATTCAGGGTTTTATTGTTTGTAGTTGTTTTTCCTCCGGTCAGTATTATCCCGTTGTTTTTTCTTTTCTTTCCACGGAGTTTCTTCTCATTGTTGCATATTCTTGCTGGGATATAAAGCTGGGGAAAGAAGTAAATGAAGTAAATCTACAAGACAAGAGCAAAGAGAACTGGCCAAGGCGGAAGGAGACAATGAATATGACAGGAAGGAAACATAACCAGAGAGATAAAACAGAAAAATAAAGAGAAAAAAGACAAGCACACCACGAGACAAAAGAGCAGAACGACAAAAACGGAGAAAGAGAAAATAAAAAAACAGAAACAAGAGAAAAAATGAAAGAGAAAAAGGCGAGAGAGAGAGCAGGACAGGAGGTATCTAGAAAGGAAAGATAAATTGAGAAAATAAAAGTAGTAAAGGAGTAAAAAGAGAAAATAATGCTGACAATAAAGCTTAAGAAAATGGTGAAAGTACGCCTCAACAAATTCCTTCGTGTCACCACAATACGACTACAAAGGGAAAAGAGAGAGAAAGGAAAACAAAGGCCCGTTCATGTCCCTCCCTCCTCAAATATTTGCTTGGCTGTCTACTGAATCGTCTTGAAAAAAAAGGAAAAAACCGAAAGAACCAAGGCAATTGTTTTGGTCCATTTGTTCCCCCATTAATTCCCCTGTACAATAGCTGTGGTTGTAGGTCCAACAAAGACAGAACAAGGAGGAGAAAGTTGATTAAAAGGCAAAGGTGTGTCAAATTGTCACCTTGTTTCGGAACAAGTCTCCAAACTTCTCCCTTAATCGGGGATAGTACTGTATACATACAGATAAAGGTAAACAAGATGTTTCGCCTCTTTCCATCTGTAAATATCCTCGGATTCTGTTAGAGACTCGGCCAACAATGTGAGGGGATTCATCGTTTTCCGTTGGATTCATTGTTTCTCCTGAGACTACTTACATCTTCTGTGAACTTTTTTATGTTTATTAGCCCCGAATTCGGTGGATTCGGTGTGGTCTTAATAGAATCGTCATTTTCCCCATTTGACCGTAGTTTTGTCCGGACATTGGCAAACATATTTTTCTGGGGGGTTAAAAGACGCTTTTGTGAGGGGGTGAGAGATTTTATTTGTGAGAGGAAATCATGAATGTTTTATGGAGGAAATTGGGGCATTGCGAGATTTCAGAAGGACATGTTTTTTGGCTGGTGAAAGTTAATCCAACTTATTTTCCTTGACGCCTACATGGACAAACTGCGTTTTTATCCGGGAAATTTATGCAAAAACATATTACTTCCTCGTTTCCAGAATTTCTGCCTTAAATATGCGTACCTATACATACATGAATGTATACTTATCTACATACTTATCTACATACAACTGCCACGAGTCAGATTGGGAAGTGAAGCCTGAAAAATCTTCTCTTTTCTCCTTTCAGTTTTTTCCTGGTTGATAAAAAAAACAAAATTTTTCACGGAGGAAGAGTCAAGGAAGAGGAATAAAAAAGTTTTTTTTATTCCTTCATTTTTATCCTTGTTATTCCCATGCAAATAATCTTCTCCCTCAAAGTCTACGAATGCCAAAAAAAAAAGAAATTGGAGAGACAGACAGTAAATTAAGACGAAACTTTTGATTAAAGACAACATTTGGTCGGCTTCCGGTAGAAAAACTCCGGTACTTTTCCTGGGAAGAAATAATGCCAGGACAGCCCGCAACAACCAGGGAGGGAGACAAGTACTTGGAGGGCTTCCCTCTCCTCATTTTCCCTGAATATATTATTAATCATAAGACTCTCTCTTGACATTGAAAAAAAAAGTTGGGAAATCCATAATCCATTTTTTCCTTGTTAGAAAAAAAGAGAATTTGTTTTTGCCTCACTCCAAAAGTAATGATAAGGATGGAAATTTGCAAAAAGGAAGAGGCTCTTATACTATAGAATGTACCATTTTTGTTAGGGGAAATCCCCAACTTTCACCGTCCCGTCTCACCCCAAGCGTGCTGTTAAAAGGGGGAATTACCAGGTAATGACAGTAATCCTTTCTGTTGCCACGAGAAAAATCAGAGGAATTTGTAATTTTTACATTTTCAAGGGCATCCTCCACCGTCCCTTCGAGCGAAGTGGAGTCATGTCATTGTACACAGATTTGATCACATTACAGATAATCCCGAGGGTCGGGCCAGAAATTCATAGATAACCGGAGGGAGCCCAAAAAACGGAGAAAATAGAGAGAGAGCTTGAAAACATAAATATAAGCAAAAGAAATAGCATATATTAGTAGTGAGAGGAAAAAATAATGAGACAAAAAACCTAGGGGATTGTGTAAACAAAGTGCAAAAGGAAATAGGGATAAAGATGGGAGAAGCGGAAAATTACGGGGTGAGAGGAAACCAAAAAAAATCAGTCACAGCAAAAGGGAAACCAGGAAGAGAAATTACGACGAATTGAAAAAGAAAGGAAGTAGAGAGGCAGCGAAAAAGGATAGAGAAAGTGGAGAAAAAAGGAAGAGAAAAAGAGCGAAACCGGAAAAGTAAAGACAACGGAAGAGAGACAAAAAATAAAGGAAAACAGAAAAGTAAATAAAGAGTGAAAATAGAAAAATAAATGAAGAGAGGAAACAGAAATCCAAAAATGGACGAGAGAAAACCCAGAAAAGTAAAGGAAGAGAGAAAAAATGAAAACAAATGAAGAGAGGTAAAGCAGAAAACAACAAAGGACGAAAGGAAACAGAAAAATATATAAAGTGAAACCAGAAAAATAAATAAAGAGAAATCAGGAAAATAAATAAAGAGAAACCAGAAAAATAAATAAAGAGAAACCAGAAAAATAAATAAAGAGAAATCAGAAAAATAAATAAAGAGAAATCAGAAAAATAAATAAAGGGAAATCAGAAAAATAAATAAAGAGAAACCAGAAAAATAAATAAAGAGAAACCAGAAAAATAACCAAAGAGAGGGAAGACAGAAAAACAGAGAAAAGGGAGATATGAAAAGAAAGACAAATGAAAAGAGAAAAAAAAGAAATCAAAAGATAGTGACCGAAAAAAGGAGAGAGAAAGAGGAAAACGGAGGAGATGGAAACTAAACGACCAAGTTCCATAAGGAGATAATAAGAAGAACAAAAAGTATCTCGTGTGCTGTTGTCTACGAAAGTAAAGGGTAATAATGCTTCTTAACATTTCCTCTTGGAAGGAGAGGCAGAGATTTAAAAACAAAAAAATGGTCTCCAACGTCCCATCTTCATCTGATTTTTAATGGTACATAAACCCAAGGCATATTCTGGGTCCCTTCAATTTCTCCGAGGAAGGAAATTAACTTCCGAAATTACTTAAGTATTTCCTTGTCGTGTTTGCTCCCTGGGTCTTTCTTCATACAATTTTTTTTATATGCATTACATGTAAATTTTTTTGTTGAGAGTGAGATTTCGTATCCAATGTCCACCGAATTCTTCTATTCCATTTGCAAAAAAGGCAAGAACAACTATCTCCCCAGTTAGCCCCCATGCACCCTGTGTGTTTTCATGGCATTATTAAAAGGTGCTGGAAATGCAGTGACCTTTTTTTTCCCCATTTGGTCTTCCAAAAGGTTTAATACGATGACGCCAAGAGATAATAATTTGCCTTCCAAAAAAAAACTTTCAAAATGGCCTCTCATGACCCTCTTCATACATGATGGACCTCATTAGAATGAAGAGATGTGTGGGTGGGAGTAAGTAATCTGATTAAGAGATTATCTCCCTCCATCATTCCTTAAATGGACCACTATAACACGTGTCGGGGAGCTCCGAAAAAACTCCTATTAGTGCTTACCGCCTTAGTATGTTTTTTATCCCTGTTAAAATTAAAGCACTAGCTTACGCAAACCCAAACAAAAGCAATTATTTTCTGAAAGTGCCTCCACTGAAAGTGCTAGGTATACGTAAAATATATGTACATCTATGTATTTATACGTTCATGCATACATACGTGTATGTACACTTACAGATTTGCACCTGCGTAATTAAATACATTCTGAACATATGGACAAAATGAAAATAAAAAATGAAGAATTCGCAGTTGACAAATGTGAAAAGATGACACAGGCACAAAATGTAGTGTACTCATTAGAAAAATAAAACATACTGAATAAATTAGGAAAAACAAGAAAGGCACAAAAAAAGAAAAAAAGAAGCTGAAAACAAGGAGACGGCAAAAGGTAAAAAGGCTGAAGAGAGAAAGGAAAAAGAAACTACCTTTCAAGGGAGACAAAAGTGTACTGTGTAGAATTTCAAACTTAAATGAAAAAAATAAGCACGTGTATGGAGAATGCATTTAGAAGGGAAGACAAGAGAAACTACAAAATGACTGGAGAAGGAGAAAGTAAATCAGTGAAAGCAAACGGAAAAGTTGCGAGAGAGAAATTATCCCCTTTTTATACTGCCTCACACGTGGGCGTCTTTTTGGGTGTTCATGCCGCCACAAAGTGTTTAAGCGGATGTATTTAATGGACGAATGGCACTAATAATAATGATGTTGGTCCAGAGTCAAAGCGAAGGGCTTACGGAGAGTGAATAATGCCTCGTTAAGACCCCGGGAGAAAAAACAACCGCGGGTGCGTCACTTCACATGACGTCACTTGAACGCGGACGAACATCCATCTACATGTCTCTTATACTTTCCCTCTCTCTGTCTCTCTCTTTCTTACTCTCTTTCTCTCACACTGTCTTTTTCTCTCATTTTCTCTCTCTTTCTCTCTCTCTTCCTTTTCTATTTCTCTCTCTCTCTCTCTCTCTCTCTCTCTCTCTCTTCCTTTTCTATTTCTCTCTCTC